>WNWK01015142.1:0-48843 GCA_009830355.1 Cherax destructor
ATGTATCTCTTCTCAGCAGTGTCTTCTCTGGGTGTGTTGAAGATGTTTAATGCCCGTCGTCTGCAGTCTCTAATGAAGTGACGAGGTAGATCTGTCTGTGACTCGATAAAGCCCACTGCGTGGGCGAAACGTTGTCAATAAAGGATCACATTATACTGCTTATGTGTTTATTTTTCCATTGTGTCGGTATTTTATACCATTTATTTTCACTCAGTCCTGTTCAATCTTTAAGCCAAGATGAATCAAGGCTGGCTCCTCCTTAGGAAAATTACAAAAAATGGAAAAGATAATAATAACAATGAAGATAAGCACTTTATTTAATAGAAAGTTTTATGAAAAACTTAAACACTTAAACATGAACCTCAAATCTTATCTTAAAGACAAAATGAAAAATGAAATAGATAAATAATACTTGAATTCAAAGCTAATTTATACAGATGTTAGTTGGTAGATGATCGTGTAGATGTTCTTGACACGGAAGCTCTGAATTGTTCTTTGTTTTCTGAACTCCTTGCTGTTGTTGATGGATCGACGGATATTTGCACAACCACTCGGTTGACGGATGTTTCCAAAACCAAGTTGGAAACTCAAATAGTCATTGAAGATACCAGGGACTCAGGTGTCGTCAACTTGAATAACTTGTAGTTGCCTGGGTTTTGGTTCTTATCTGAACCACAGTTGAAGACTACAAAAGTTTGAAATGATGTTGCTTGGCCCCAATGGGCATTGCTCCATTGGACACCCTAGGCTTTGTGCCAGATGACCCTAGCTGGCCCAGAAGGCTGTAATAAAATTGAAAGACATAATTACTTACCACTCTAATAATCACTCATGGTAGACATATGGCCTTTAAAAGAAATGGTGAGAGACTTAAACAAATTACTTTACTTTAATTCAAGGCAGGGCAGAGCATAATTACTTATCTAAAATAAACCTAAGAGTGAAGCTCTTAAATACAATGAATTAAGACAGGAGCAGCTGTGAATACTTACAGTGGTGTTGGGAGTGGCTTGTCAAGTGATTATTCCCTTGGCCGGATCCTCACTTCACCTCTCACCGGGTGGAAAAAGGAAGGGGAATAGCGGGAGCTAGACACTCACCCTACCTTAACAAGCAGACTACCACACAAACTATCACCATACATACATTCACACT
This sequence comes from Cherax destructor, assembly GCA_009830355.1. Lineage (NCBI taxonomy): Eukaryota > Metazoa > Arthropoda > Malacostraca > Decapoda > Parastacidae > Cherax > Cherax destructor. The sequence goes on from WNWK01015142.1 coordinate 1,156, forward strand.
TCCATTACTCCTATTTATGGAACTTTTCCCTCACAATCCTCAATAGTTGTTTATATCTTACCCTAACTGCTATAAATATATATATATATATATATATATATATATATATATATATATATATATATATATATATATATATATATATATATATATATATATATATATACAGTAGACCGTCGTTTAACACTGTTTTGTTTGGCACGTTTTGGTTACAGCACTATTGAAGAATTGCGGCAGATTTTTGTGTAACACTTCGTAAAATTAACTTAACACGGTTCAGTTCACGGGAGGAAAAATTGGAGCGTCGCCCACACTGACTTACTGACTGACTTACTGAATTACTGACTGACTTACTTGACTAACTGACTGAGTGACTTACTTGACTGACTGGCTTACTGACTGACTGATTGACTTACTGACTTGACTGATTTACTGACTGACTGATTTACTTACTGACTGACTTACTAACTTACTTGACTGACTGACTTACTGACTGTATTACTGACTGACTAACTTACTGAATTGACTGACTGACTGACTTGACTGACTTACTAACTTGACTGACTGAGTTTGCTGACTGACTTACTGACTTGACTGACTGACTTACTGATTGACTTGACTGACTGACTTGACTGACTGACTTACTGACTGACGTGACTGATTTATGCACACTCCAGTACAACCATCGACTTCAGTATCAGAACCTCTACCATCTACCTCAGCCCAGTAGGGCCACAGCATAACTCTCCACTTTAAACAATCATCCTACAAATTCAAGTACCCACAATTTAAGGTAAGAAATACAATTATTTTTGTTGCATTTGTAATCTTAAGCAGTAAAAACAACATAATAGATCACGACAATGAACTACAATTACATATTCACTTTTATTTTTGTAAGATCTGTTGGTTTAAAAAAAGTTGTTTGGCTTTTTGGCTTTTTGGGTATTTTAAATCTCTAAAATTTATGAAATAGCTAATGATTTAAAATACCCAAGAAACATAATTGATAAATCTTTTAAAATAACTAGGAATACTTTTTACAATCCAAAAAGGGACAACCAACCTTATTCAACCAAAAATATGTTGGTTCTCCCTTACCATGATAACTTGGTTGATATGCCTTCCTTTCTTAAGAATTTTAATATCAAAGTTGTATTTAAAAATCTTGATACAGTAAAAAGACTTTGGATAAAAAAATTCCCCCAAAATGCTGACGGATGTGTCTATAAGATTCCCTGTAAAATATGCGATAAAGTTTATTATGGTCAAACTGGTAAAAGTCTTGAACTAAGATTAAAACAACATAAATATAGCATTAGAACTGGACAAGATTCTAATGCTCTATTTATTCATGTGAGAGATTTTAACCATCCAATTGATTTTCAAAATGCTGAGAAGGTTGTATCAAGCAAGTCCATGGTTGAGATAAATATAATAGAATCATGTTTCATTAAAAGCAGTTTTGAAAATAATATGAATATTTCTTTTGGTTTATATAAATTGGATTCATTTATAATTAATAAAATTTGGGAAGAATTTAATGATAAATTGGACTAATCTTAATTCTTGGGAAGAGTTTCAGGTCCTTTCTTATGTTCCTCTTCACAGAGTCGTGCGATGTTACGCTACTGTGAGGCGTTGTCTTTGTTAGTGTGATGTGACTGTGAGGTGTAGTCTCGCCCTTATATAAGCCCTTCTTGTCATGTTTCCTGTTATAGTTCCTTGATAATGTGAGTAGTCACGAAAGCGCTTGGAATTCTTCTATTTTTCATAGTGGTTTTCTTGCATATATATATATATATATATATATATATATATATATATATATATATATATATATATATATATATATATATATATATATATATATATATATATATATATATATATATATATATATATATATATATATATATATATATGCACCCTCTTTTGACAACCCAACACTCAACGAGTATGACGCACACCTGAGATCAACCCTTAAGAAGGCACTGAATCTGTCACTAGATGATCGGCAATGGGAGCAGGCAACCCTCCCAGTGCGACTAGGAGGTATAGGGGTGCGCAAAGCAACGCAGTTAGCTTTACCTGCATTTCTGTCAACGTGTTTGGCCTCCTGTGGATTAGTCAAGAAGATTGTCCCCGAACGCTTGAGAGGTGTGGTGGGAGCTCAGGACCCCAGGTTCATTGAAGCAGCCGTGCGATGGGACATCCTGGCAGACTCCTCCAGTAGACCAGCTCCTCCCAAAGAGCACAAACAGTCCCACTGGGACAAACCGATCATGGAAAAAATTGCCAGCACAATGCTCACCAATGCTTCAGGAAAGGACAAAGCTAGTCTCCTAGCGGTGAAGGCACCACACTCAGGAGATTTCCTTCTAGCTGTTCCCAATTCCTCTCTGGGAACTCGATTCGACCCACAGGCCATTCGGATTGGTGTTGCTCTTCGCCTAGCCGCCCCCATACTCACCGAACATAGGTGTATTTGCAGCAGGGCGACGGCTGATCAATTCGGACTTCATGGTCTCGTGTGTCACACATCAGAAGGAAAGTATGCTAGACATGAGGAGGTCAACGACATCATAAAGAGAAGCCTCGCCACGGCCCGTTGCCCAGCTCAACGAGAACCCCAAGTGCAGAGGTCTGATGGAAGTCAAAAGCGTCCTGATGGAGCCACTATGCTACCCTGGAAGAATGGTAAGAAGATTGCTTGGGACTACACCTGTGCTGCCACAATGGCAGACACCTACTTGCCATACTCCGCAACCGAAGGGGGTGGAGCTGCCAGCCACAGGAAGACCCAGAAGACTCGCAAATATGAAGGCCTTCCCCCTTGCTATAACTTCATCCCAATAGGGTCGGAGACCCATGGAGCATGGGGCAAGTGTGCTCTAAAGTTTCTCAAAGAGCTGGGTGAAAAACTCATCATAGAAACCAGGAACCACAGCGCAAAAAAATTTAGCCTAACACAACTAAATATATTTAAGATACGTTAACATTAATTTAATAATAAACAAACACAATGAAATATATTTTTTTCGTTATGTTTAGAATGATTTTGGCGAAATTATTGCATACACAAATTTTCACTTGTCTTATATGGCAAGGCTGGAGCAACGCTCTTCTTGCCATATAAGACAAGCGAAAATTTGTGTATGCAATAATTTCGCCAAAATATTTCTGAACTTAAGGAAAAAAATATATTTCATTGTGTTTGCTTATTATTAAATTATTGTAAACGTATCTAAAATATATTTAGTTGGGTTAGGCTAAATTTAATTGCGCTTGTTATAATAAGGTTAGGTAGGTTTTCAAAGTTTCTTTTCGTAAAAAATTATAAATTTTTACATTAACATAAATGAAAAAATATATCTTTAAACGTATAAGAGAAAATTTTTGAAAGGACTTAATTTTAAATGAGTTCTTGCTAATTGACCAGTTTTACCTAATCGGCACGACATATATATATATATATATATATATATATATATATATATATATATGAACACACAGACACACAAATCACAGAGGTGATCCATATCTTTGTGATAGTCTTAGGAAAAATGAACATCTATGTTTTACTTTCAGAAAAACCTCAGCGACGAGAGAAATGATTTGTGGAAGACAGCCGACCGTGTCTTTAAGAAAGTCTTAGAGAAGACAGCCGACCGTGTCTTTAAGAAAGTCTCAGAGAAGACAGCCAGTACCAGAGACCTGGTTCGTGCTACGATCCGCACCCTGGGGAAAGATATGAAAGGAATACAAAGACTTTCTAACACCTCCCACCACACAACAACAAAAAAAAAAACCCACATCAACACACACACACACACACACACAGCGGTGTCCCACAGGGGTCAGTCCTACGACCAGTGCTATTCTTGGTATATGTGATTGACATGATGGACGGGATAGACTCAGAAGTGTCTCTGTTCGCAGATGATGTGAAATTAATGAGGAGAATCAAATCGGATGAAAACCAGGCAGGACTTCAAAGAGACCTGGACAAGCTGGACGCCTGGTCCAGCAACTGGCTTCTCGAATTTAATCCCACCAAATGCAAAGTCATGAAGATTGGGGAAGTTCAAAGAAGACCGCTGACAGAGTACAGGCTAGGTGGACAAAGGCTGCAAACCTCGTTAAAGGAGAAAGACCTCGGGGTGAGTATAAAACCAAGCACGTCTCCGGAAACACACATCAACCAGATAACTGCGGCAGCATATGGGCGAATGGCAAACCTAAGATTAGCGTTCCGGTACCTTAACAAGGAATCGTTCAAAACACTGTACACCGTGTACGTCAGGCCCATATTAGAGTATGCAGCACCAGTCTGGAACCCTCACTTTGTCAAGCACTTCAATAAATTAGAGAAAGTGAAAAGGATTGCGACAAGGTTAATTCCAGAGCTCAGGGGACTGTCCTATGAAGAAAGGTTGAGGGAAATAGGACTAACAACACTGGAGAACAGAAGGGTTAGAGGGGACATGATAACGACATACAAAATACTGAGGGGAATCAACAAGGTGGACAGAGACATGATGTTCCAGAGATGGGACACAGCTACAAGGGGTCACAGTTATAAGTTGAAGACTCGGATGAACCACAGGGATGTTAGGAAGTATTTCTTCAGTCACAGAGTTGTCAGGAAGTGGAATAGTCTGGGAAGTGATGTAGTGGAGGCAGGATCCATTCATAGCTTTAAGGAGAAGTATGATAAAGCTCATGGAGCGGATAGAGTGACCGAGTAGCGGCCAGTGAAGAGGCGGGGCCAGGAGCTGTGACTCGACCCCTGCAACCACAACTAGGTGAGTACAACAAGGTGAGTACACACACACATACAATACACTCAGACTCACACACACACACATACACACATGCAATACACTCACACACACACATGCAGTACACACACACACAAACACACACACAATACACACACACATACACACACACACACACACACACACACACACACACACACACACACACACACACACACACACACACACAGGAGATTGAAAACATCAAAGCAATAGGCGAGGAGCACATGACTGAGATAATAAATTTTCAAAGAATAGGGGGGTATATGAAGGGGAAGACATCGGCCGGTCAAGCTGATTCTCAAGACAGAAACAGTGCAAAACAGGATCCTGCAGGAGAAACCACGGCTGAAGGAATCGTCAACATACAAGAGGGTGTTCCTGGACCGAGATAGAACATTAACAGAACGACAGCAGCTGGGGGAGAGGGCACAGAAGCGAAAGGGGCTAAGAGGAGAGACAAGGACAGAATCAGCAGAGGACAACCAGAGCAGGGCAGAGCAACAAGCGCAAGCACACACGGAACCGCCCCCAGAACCCCACAACCAAACACTCTAACACAACACAAACCACAGTCCACAATTACAGCCCCCACTCCACACTACACTGTAGAATCCCACAACACACCCCCAGGTCCCCCACCCACACAGACCCCCAGAACACAGTGTTGGAGAAGAAACTGAAGGTATGGTATAGCAGTGCGGATGGAATAATGAATAAGTGGGAGGAGTAGCACGAAAGAGTCGATGAGGCATAACCGGACATCATAGCTCTCACAGCAACCAAGCTCACAGGAATGATAACAGATGCCATCTAGGTGAGTACACACACACACATACAATACACACACACATACAATACAACACACACACACACACACACAGCCCCGGTGGCCTAGTGGTAAAGCTCTCGCTTAACGCACGGAGGGCCCGGGTTCTATTCCCGACGGGGCGGAAACATTTCGAAGTGTTTCCTTACACACACTCACACACATACATACAACAGGCCTAGTGTCAAATCGACATGTGCCTAGGACAAAATGGTAACTAACACACACACACACATTCACACACACACACACACACACACACACACACACACACACACACAGGAGAATTTTTGACAAGAACCCTAGATGGTAACCACTACTACTACTACTACACACACACACACACTATTAACTATTACTAGTAAACAGGATGTTCTTCTTGACTATGTTCATTCACCAAAAAGAACTTTAATGCTGTTATGGTCTGTGATGTGATCTACAGATGAAGATGTGATGTGAACTGCAGATGAAGATGTGATGTGAACTACAGATGAAGATGTGATGTGATCTACAGATGAAGATGTGATGGGAACTACAGATGAAGATGTGATGTGAACTACGGATGATGTGATGTGAACTACGGATGATGTGATATGAACTACGGATGAAGATGTGATGTGAACTGCAGATGAAGATGTGATGGGAACTACAGATGAAGATGTAAGATGAACTTACAGGTGAACGTGTGATGTGAACTACAGGTGAACGTGAGATGTGAACTACAGGTGAACGTGTGATGTCAACTACAGGTAAACGTGCATTGGATCGTGGTGCGAACGTTCAAGAACCTTTGCTTTAGAAAGTTAAATCATAAGTTCATATTTTTAATTAGCATGTAATAAAAGAACATTGAATAATATACATAAATCTTTCACAAAATACATAGCATAAAATAAATTGTATCTACGTAAGCATCTGAATGAATACAATGAGAATAAACAAGATATTTACCATTTAGAGAGAAACTTCAGAATAACACTTCAGGCACTGTTTATGAAACCAGTTTTAGAATATGGTATCAGATTCAATAATTTCTAGTCACTGAATCGAATACAAATAAATATGCTTAAGTAACAGCCTTTTATAAACTTTAAGTTAAATATGAATAAGTTATGAACATTAGTTATTTAGTTATTTCGGTCTGTACTTGTAGTTCAGTATCCCGAGGCGACACATACAAACCAATTGCCGTACAGTTGAACAATGATGGTCAGTGTTAATTGACTAGGAAGCATCAGATCAGTAATGTTGTGCTCCCTTCTATGATTCTTGATTATAACTCTTACATTAATACAGTAAAATACAATATATTAATGAATAAATAAATACGTTATCCCATGAACAGGTTGTAATTGTGAAGAATTATAGACGTGGCCAGTCCATCACCCTCGTTAAATGGAGTGAATCATACAACTGTTAAAAACTTAAAAGTTAATATGAATGAAATAACAAAATGAGGACTGAAAGCGACAGAATAATTTTGTAAAATGATGTAGGTAAAAGATTTTAAAATATTTCTAACCCAGCTTGTGGAGTAGGATACGCTTTATGGAACAAGATACCAGTAAATCTGTTGCCTCTTTGTTACTCACTTATGGTATGTCAGATAATAAATAAACACGAAGGACTGATTTACAGGTCTTCCAGTTAATTTAATTAAGTCGTTCATTAACTCTTCTTCCCTCCCTCCATCATTTGCTCATTATTATTTTTTCTACACAGGGTTTAGCAAGGTGAGGTTAAGGTTACTATCTTTATTTACTCTCTAAGAGCTGTTACATACATCAGCTAATTTAAAAGCCTTTTATTATTGTGAGCCATCTGTGGGCCAGCAATTTAATTTGATCAACTGACTTTATTTCGTTGATATCATTATGGTGTACGAACATGTTCCAGACTCGAGTTATCCTGGGAATATATGATCTCAGATGAAGATCAGTCAGAGTGAAGTTTCTGTTGGCTGTCCGTCTTGTTGTGTAGAAGCTCACTTCTCGCTGTCCTCGGAGTAGAGCCAAGTGTGGTATTTTGACAGTATTGGCTTTGTACATAGCAGTAAGGCCGCCCACATCCCTCCGGTGTTGAAGGCTCTGCTGAAATGACAGATCTATCCAGGTTGGGTCCAGGTGAGAGATGAGGCGTCTTGCTCTGTTCTCTACTCTGTCAAGCAGTCGCAGATGAGATGGGGGAGGCAGGCAGTCCAGGAAAGTGGGGCATACTCAAGGTGTGAGCGTACTTGTGCCTCGTACATAATCTTGCAACCTCTACTGTAGATCAGATACGAGATACATCGATATGCTATAAGCTTCCTGGCCTCTTTGTTTGCCATGTTTATATCGTGGTTCTTCATGGTCAGTTTGGAGTCTAATTTCACCTCAAGGATACCAACTTCATCCCCAGATACCAACACTCTTCCATTCATACTTACCATTGCTCCAGCATTATCATCATGATGCCTAGAGACCATCATCATTTGTGTTTTCTCAGGAACAAATGTTACCTGCCATCTTTTACCCCAGGCTGATATAGCTCTTAGCTGGTGATTGATGTATTATAGAGCAGCTGGCATTTCCTCTCTCGGATACGTAAACGTCAGCGTGCAGAAGGCAACTGCATATGCATGGGATTCTGGGATGAGATGGAGGAAGTCGTTGAAGTAAACATTCTATAATAATGGCCCAAGCACACTTCCCTGTGGAACACTTGCTCCAATAGGATGTCTTGCTGAATCTGTCTCATTGATAACTACTCTTAGAGATCTACCTTGAAGGTACAATCTACTTCTGTTGGGATCATCATTGTTGTAAAAACAGCCTTGTGGTCAGACGATCCAACATAACCGAGGGGTTGACAGATTACTCACTACTGGGTCAAGGGAGGAGCCAGAGATGTGAGTATGGAAATTAACAAAGTTTCTCATGTCAAACACTGCAAGAAGGTCATCAAAGTCCCTCTATATAAGATGTTGGTTGAGGTCACCAACAATTTTAATATGTTGATATTTGTGTTGAAGCAGAAAGAAGTCCACGTTTTCCATTAGGAAGTTGATGGGGTCTGCATGTTGCCACTGAGGTCTGTACATCGCACATGATAGTACAGAGGTACTAGTGTTTATGCATACCTTAAAAAAACATCATTTCTAGGTGAGCTGGGCATGTACACTTTCAGAGAAGCACACAGCAACACTTCCTCCTTGCCCTTGCCTGTCTCTTCTCATCCACGAGGTGTACCAGCAATTCTTGCAAAATTTCTGGGAGTCCTGTCATCCAAAAATGTGTCAACTACAGCGATCATGTCGGGACGTCTCCATCCCTCTCTCTGATACTTGCTTACTAACTCCCTCTCGCCTCCCTCCCTCCATCACTTGCTTACTAATTCCCTTTCTCCTCCCTCCATCACTTCTTCAGTAACCGCATCTAACCTTCCCTCCCTCCATAAACTTGCTCACTATCTCCCTTTCCGTCTCTTGCTCATTAACTCCTTCCCTCAATAACTCATCCGAACAGAATGAAAAAATAAGGCCACTCAAGCGGTCCAGTTGTGGGAGAGGAAGAAGAGAAGATGTGACATCATACACGCCTTCTTGATTTTCATTTCACGGAACAGCAGGAACAATTGGCCAATATAGGGAAAGGAGGGAGAGAGAGAGAGAGAGAGGAAGATATAAAATTGAGACAGAATAAGATTGAGAGAATACACGTCTATTCTTTTTATTATGTCTGCGAGAACATATATGAAGTCGAGTTTAATTCCTTCTGTCAGTACGTCACATCTTTTAAATTATTATGCCTTTGTTGGTTCATTATCAAATGATCCTCCTTAAGCATTTCTTGAACTCACGTCACTCTCTGGAAAATACATAATTGAATTTGATATATTTTTTGAGCGCTTGTCTTGTGATTGTTTTGCTGTTACTGAAATGATTGTATTGTTTTGCTCGTACAGTTGTCTTGGCAAGTCAGTTCCAGTGATACATCTCTATAAAAAAAATCATTTTTATCACCTCTTATTGCAAAGATTCATTCCATTGTTTCTGAGTTTCGACTCTGGAAATAAGTCACTTTGCTATGTATGATAATGTATGTAACTATTTGTGTATACCTGAATAAACTTACTTACTATGAGATCATTGAATCTTTTCAGCATCTGAAGGGTCTGGATAAGATTTGTTTGTAGCCTCCATATTCTAAAAGAGCCCAGGTTTAGTGTTTTGAGCTTCTAATGATATTGTTTCTTAATGATATTTCGATCTTAGTCTTCTTTCTCTGCATCTTTTTCAGTCTATCTTAGTCAATGCTGTTATCTGGAAACCAAACCTGGAGAGGCTAATAAGTGGGTTATAGTCAATATTGTTTTGGATAATTTGCTGCTTGGGAATTTTAGGAATGAGGCCTAGCATAACATTTTCTTGTATGTTCGCAGATAAACATTGTTTACCTTATTTAAGTTCATTGTTTATGGACATTTTATACTGATATTTTAGATTGGTATATACAAAATGCATTAGTTTCCACTAGTCAGTGCTGAAACATATTTTCCACGACTCATACAATCCTGGTCACCCTGAATGCTCATTAACTCAACAGTATTTCAAAATCAATTATGTATAATGAGAAAAAGAATGAGATAAAGATGGATCCCTGAGGAACACCGGGACACGTCAAGTACCAATAAGGACGTGACGTATCACACGTTGCTTCGTATTGGTCAGCCAGTCGTTATTTATGGAATTCTTCGATACGCTGCCTTTCGTAAAATCTAGGTAAAACAGAACTTTCTGACTTCGTCCAAGTTTTTATGTGTAACTGAACCCAGCATACGAAAAAGGCAGTACTCCCACAGGCCTACTAGCCCATACTTGGTAGGTTCAACTGAGACTCAAAATCCTCATCTACTACCCACTTACCAAGACACTACATTACTATATGCTTTCTATCCTATTTACAGCTTCAATTTTACTAGTTTTTTACTTACATACATTAGTCATCTCTTATTCCCCATTTTTGCCTTGCATAATAATTCAGATTCAGGGATATCGTAAGAAATATTCACAATGAAATGATTTATTTGATAATCCTTCACTACATATTCTCCATTACATTAACATCTTTTTCTGTAGAAAGGAGATCAGAGGTGTGCTTCAAAATGTTTATGAGGGCTTTTTTTTAGATGTATAGTAGGAATGATAAAACTCCTTTAGGACTAAACGTCTCCTTAATATAAGAACTATAGTTCATAGTTACCAAACAAAGACATTGTTAACAAAGACACACATGGTTACCAAACACACATGGTTACCAAACACACGCACATGAACCAGCGTCTGCCCAAAACGTCTGTAGTGAGTCTGCTGTAGACCCGTTTTCTTAATTCTCATGGAAAATTCCTAAGTACGTATTTGTCTTACTCAGATGTACACCGGTGTAAATCACCATTTATAACCATGTATAGAGGTACGTATAAAATAACCTTTGGACTCCTGCTGATTATTCTTAATTATTTAAATCCTTATTACTGCTGCTTACCATGACTATTAAGTTCTGTTCACCTCCTATATGATCAAATTCAACATTAGTTTATAAGCGTCGGGTTATTTACTTTCCCAAGAATTAGAATCCTCCCAAGAGATGTCCAAATATCTCTGTATTTTGGAGGAAAGTGACTCCAATCCAGAGCTCGATGATCTGGAATTACTTGACAGTGGTGATGAATACTTGCCACCGGATGAACAGGTGTCAATTGATGATGAGGAGGAAGATAGGCCATCCAAAAAGCCTAAATTAGCCAAGAAAAAGAAAGGTATTACGATCGAGGAGTACCCTGATGAAGATCTTCATGATGAGCTTGCTCTTCAAGCTGAGACTGACTGGAAGAAGGATGACATCAATAATGACCCTTTCTAAGTTTATTTCACTTTCTTTACGACCCCCTATGAAACAATACATTGGAGCCCGGAGATTTATTTGGCTTTAATCACCTTATTTGTTTGGTAAAGAAAGTATCTATGATATTAAGTAATTTCTTTCGTTTTTTTTTTTTTTTTGTGTGAAGACTGTAAGGAAATAATTGTTGGCAAATTGTTCGCATTTCCCGATGGAATGTAAGACATCTCCAGATATATCACTTGGTGCTGAGGACAGCTTCACTAGTACATCTCACAGTTCTGCCATCATAATCCATACTGTCCAGGTAGTTATCTCATCGACACAATAGGAAGGAGTATCACATACTGTCAGAACTTGAAATGTTGGCAGTTCTCGTGTCTTCTAAGGCATAGTCATGGCGCTATCTCATGGGCTGCCAACTAACGAAAGTTCTTGCTAGTTCCAAATGTTAGCTAAAGTTAATCCTTTGGTTACATTTCCTGAGCCACTGACACAACCAACACAACGATATTGGTATCAACTGTACGATTTAGTTGTCTACGGTGAAAATGATGAGCAGCATGGAATGCATGCAAAGGTTGAGACTATTAGCTCCTTCCTAGGTACATGGGACGAGTATGGGTAGGCCTAGCAGTTGAAACTTGCTGAGGACTGCCTCTCCATCAGCGATGACAAGCGTCTAGTCTTCATTTAACTGCCTGAGAAGAAATTCCGACAGGAACCCGAACAGTTCCATCATGTGGTTTTCCTCTCGAAGAAAGATCTGTGAGTTATTTCAAATGGGAACTGCAGCTACTGCGTGTTAGCTCTCCTTTACCACGCTTTGATCTTGCAATAACTTTCACTTGATCTTGCACTGACTTTCACTTGATCTTGCACTCACTTTCACTTGATCTTCCACTGACTTTCACTTGATCTTGCACTGACATTCACTTGAACTTGCACTGACATTCACTTGATCTAAACATATTTGTTCCAGAACAGATCCAGACATAATGCAGTTTGAAGTATTCTACACCGGTATGGGATTCCTCCAGTTTTAATGATTGTAACAGGAATCTTTCTTTTATATTTAGGCAACTTTTCCAAATATTTCAGGAAATCACTTTTTGTATCCATTCTGAGGTTTCCTCCACCAGAGAGTCCTGGAGGTCACATCTGATTTCCGTTTTTCTTCGTTGATATTTATCTGGGAAGAGCACTGAAGTTTTTTTTTATCTCGGTTCTATGAATGACATGTTCAATGGACTAGGAGTCTTTTCTTCAAGACCAGTCTATCCTGTCTCTTAATAAAACAATGTAAGTGTCTGCAAGTGAGCCAGATTTGTCGCCATTATCAAACAGCACACAGCTGTTATTTTATTGTCAATTATTCCGACCCATATAGATTTTCTTAGATTTTCTTCCCCGTAATGGCTTCTTCCTCTCATTCTTTTCCTCTCTTGCTTCTGTCTTCCCTTGACACTATCATTTCTTTATTTATCTTTCCCTGCTAAAGTTCCACATTATTGATATCATTCTTATGCTATTTTTCCCTTGATGTTATCCTTTCTTGATGCTATGCCCCTTATTATGCTATCTATACTTGAAACTATTTACTATAGCTGCTATCCATCGCTAACACCCTCGGCTATTGCTGCTAATTTCCCATCATTTTATAATCCCTCTTCTTTTTAATCCTCCATTAATGTTATCTCTCCATGTCGTTATCTTCTCCTGTTATTATTTCTTGCCATCAAATCCTCCCTTGAAATTTTTCTCCTTTGTGTTATCGTTTGCTGCTAACCTCTTTTTTGCTATCATTCCCTGCTGTTATTCTTTCCTTGTTGCGATCCTCTCTTCCTGCTATCTTATTTTAATACAATTATCCCTTAACGCTTTCCTTTCGTGCTGCTATTTTCGCTAGTTGATATCCTACTTTTCATTTAACCACCCTTAATGCTATCCTATACTGATGCTTTTATCTTTTGATATCATTGTTCCTTGCTGATATCTTCGCTCGATGTTATTGTCCCTTATTTGCTGCTATCCTTCCTTGTTGCTATCCTATTATGAAGTTATTCTTCACTGATGTTATCCCCTGAAGTTATGATCCCTTGATGTTATCTACCTCTGATGCTATCTACCCTTATTGCTATTTTTCCCCTTGATGATATCCTCCCTTCGTGTTATACTCTCTTGATATTATCTTACTTTCATGCTATCCTCCACTGAAGCTATCCTACTTTTCTGCTATCCAATTTTGTTGCTATTCTCCATTTATGATATCCTTCCCTGAAATTATCATCCCTTACTTCCATTCTTCTTTAATGATATCCTTCCTTAATGCTATTCAACAAAGATGATTTACACCCTTGCTGATATCCTCCCTAACTGTTGTCGTTGCTGCTATCCTCCCTTGATGCTATAATTCATTGTTACTCTTCTACCTTACTGCTTTCGTCCCTTGCTGTTATTCTTCCTTCTTGCTGTACTCTGTTGCGGCTATCGTTCTTATCTGCTATCTTTACCTACTCCTATTGCCTCCTGATGCTCTGTCCTTTGTCTCTATAGTAATTTCCTGTTATCGTCCCTTGTTGCTATTTTCCCATTACATTATCTTCCCATGCTACAGCCTCTTGCTGCTACCGTCCTTTTCATGATATCCTCCCTGACTGCTATGCTTCGTGGCTGCTATTTCTCCTTGGCTGTTATCCTCCTTAGCTACTATTCTCCCTGACTGATATCCACTCTGACTGTTATTCTTCCTGACTGAATTCCTCCCGGCTGCTATCCTCCCTGACTGCTACACTCCCTGGCTGCTTTCCTTCTGGCTACTATATCCCTTGACTGCTACCATCCCTGGCTGCTACCATCTCTGGCTGCTACCATCCCTGGCTGGTATCCTCCCTGACTGATATCCTTCCTGACTGATATCCTCCCTGACTGCTGTCCTCCCTGACTGAATTTCTCCCTGGCTGCAATTCTCCCTGGCTGATACCCTCTCTGGCTGCTATCCTGTCTGACTGCTATCCTCCATGTCTGAATTCCTCCCGGCTATCCTCCCTGACTGATATCCCCCTAACTGCTACATCCTTGGCTGCTATCCTCCCTGACTACTACCCTCCCTGACTGATATCCTCTCTGACTGAATTCCTCCCTGGGTGTCCTGCCTGCCTGATACCCTCCCTGGCTGCTATCCTCCCTGACTACTACCCTCCCTGACTGATATCCTCCCTTGCTGATATCCTCCCTGGCTACTATCCTCCCTGGTTGCTATCCTCTTTGCTATACTCCCTGGCTGCTATCCTCCCTGACTGCTTTCCTCCATGGTTGCTATCCTCCCTGGCTGCTATCCTCCCTGACTGATATCCTCCTTGACTGCTATCTTCCCTTTCTGCTATCCTCCCTGGCTGCTATTCTCTCTGGTTATCCTCCATGGCTACTGTCCTCCCTGACTGCTATCCTCAATGACTGCTATCCTACCTGGCTGTTAACCTATATGACTATCCTGCCAAGATGCTACCTTCATTGAATGCTATCCTCCCTGGCTGTTATCCTCCCCGGATGCTATTCTCCCTGCTTATCCTCCCTGGCTGCTATCCTCCATGGCTGCGATCCTCCTTGACTGCTGTTTTTCTTGGCTGTTATCCTACTTGGCTGCTATTTTCTCTGTCTGCTATGCTCCCTGCCTGCTATCCTACCCGACTGCTATCATCCCAGGCTGCTATCCTCTGTGACTGCTGTCCTTTCTAACTATCCTCCCTGGTTTCTATCCTCCCTGGTTGTTATCCTCTCTAGATGTTATCGTCCCTGGATGTTATCTTCCCTGGCTACTATCCTCCCTAGCTACTATCCTCCCTGGCTGCTATCCTCCCTGGCTGTTATCCTCCCTGGCTGCTATCCTCCCTGGATCTAATTATGCTAAACATCGAGAAGCTAATTTCAATTATTCGATGAATATTTGTTTTCCTTTTTCAAAGTAATAAATGGCAGTTATTAAAATTTCAATGAATATTTTTATTGGCTTCGTAAAAAGCTGAATATTTTTGTTGTCCCTATTATGTTTTTTGTTTCTTGTTTGTTTTCTACCTTTTATAAGTATAACAATAATAATAATATGAACATTAACTACAACAAAAACAATAATAATAATAATAATTATAATAATATTAATATTAGTAGTGTTATTATTATTATTATTATTATTATTATTATTATTATTATTATTATTATTATTATTATTATTATTATTACAATTACTATTATTATTATTATTATTATTATTATTATTATTATTATTATTATTATTTTACCAATAGCCGTCTCCCACCGAGGCTGGGCGACCCGTTAATGAGGAAAACTCTTTCACCGTCACTCATGTAATCACTGTGTTGCCAGAGGCACACTTGCATCAATGTTCAGATGACCCACCAAATCGCTAGATCCCCCCATCCTTCCTTCAGAGTACCGGCGTTGTATTTCCAACCTCCAGGACTCAAGTCTGGTTAACTGGTTTGCTGTATCCCTTGATAAATGTTAATTTGTTCACACTGACATAACGTCAGACCATTAAACAAAATGCCTCCACTCTCCTCTAACACGACTATCCCTTCCCCTTCTTCCGTCCACCAGTGATCTTATTTTTCCTTACCCTCTCTAAATGTCCATCCCACCTCAGCAACCCTCTTCGGTCTTCTGAATAATACTTTTTGGTAACGTCACACCTCCTAATCTCCAAACTTCGAATTCTCTGCATAATATTATCACACATTGTCCTCAAAAACGACATCTCAACTCCTTCTCACTGCAACATTCAAAACTCCTACTTCTAACCCATATAGCAGTGCTAATGCAACTATATTCAGGTACAGTCCCCTTTTGGTCTCACTGAATAAAGTTCTTTGTCTCCACAGATGCCACAGTGCACTACCCATCTTTTTCCCTTCGTCATTTCTGTGGCTCACCTCATGTCTCGTTGAACCATCCTATGTATCTAATCACATTTACTTCCTCTATACCACCTCCCTCCCCCCAATATGTTTTTATATACTCATAAAATTGTTCTTTCCATCGTTCACTTATGTGTTCTTTCTTTTATATGCTCTCCCGAATTCGTTTACAAACATTAGCAACTTCTCTTCAGAATCTCCCAAAAGAATCGTGTCATCGGGAAAACAACACTGTGACAATAATCATTCCGTACCACATACACAGTTTTTCTGTCTCAGACCTCTCCTCAACACCCCTGCGTTCAGTTCTTTTATAACACCGTCAAGGCCTACTTTTACAGTAAAATAGTCTAACCTGAGCCTAGCAATCCACATGAAACCTCTTTGCTGCTATAAGTAACCTACTTTCTATTCCATACATTTCCAACATCAGCCACATTGCTTCCCTACCCACCATGTTATATGCCTTTTATTAATCCATAAATACAGTAAAAAAAATTATCTCCTTTATCTAAGTATTGTTTACTTGTGAGCTTCAATTTAAACACTTGGTCTGGAAATCCTCTACCTTTCTAAAACTCTTCTTGTTTCTCTGCAATCCTACTCCGTCTCATCCATAACTCTCTCAATAAAAACTCCACTATTCAATTTACCCGGTTTACTTATCAGAATTATTCCCCTATTATTCTTACACTCTTTTATCCCCTTCATTATGCATACTCTCCTCTAATCCCTAAGCACCTTTCCACCCTTTCATGCATGTATTGAATAAATGCACCAACCACTCCGACTCTATATATTTTAACACAATATATCCCGGCTGCTCCACACATTTTCATTCTACCTACCGCCTCATGCACCTTTCCCATATTCACATATGTCCCTTTCACATTCCTATAACGAACTTTTTTTTTTTTTTTTTTTATATTTTATTTAAGACAAATATATACAAAAACATAAACTATATATGCTCATGGACAAAACAGGCCATTTAAAAAACCACAAACAGAACATAAAAACATATCTATCAATATATCCAAAACAACCCGTGCAAACTGCACACAATATAACAATATGTTCAACAAAACCTACACCTTGTCTTATTCTTAATGGGTCTATACAAACAAACAAAACTATACAATGAAACCGTACATTCATGGTCCAAAAACACCTGAATAAGAAACCTTATGTTTTTTTATGAAAAACAGGTGATTTACCATAACACACAACAAAAACTGTACCCCATAACAAGAGGTTACACGACAACAGTTTCTCAAAAAGAAAATACATTATCATCTGGCTATCACTTACGTAGACAACACTATGTCTACAGCACAACGTCACACAACTACACCGAAAAATCTGCCACAATACACGTTCGTGGTGCACACATAGAAAAACACACTAGAAAATTAACACGTTATACAATCAGATGCTGCACAAAATTGTAAGTTCTAACAAAATATAATAAACACATACACAGCAAACATAACCTAGAAATTACAACAGAAACCTAGTGAGTTATCATTAACCTTTTCACAATAAGTATCAGCATCGCCTCAACTCTACAAAATTACATAAATTGACATTCACATTATACAATAGCCGGACATATCCTTATGAGTTATTATTTTGAAAACACCATAACCCATCAATCAGGACCTACCACTTAATGCACTACTCAGAACTAAAAGAACAGGATCTCTTCAAATGGGATCCCTAACAATTAAGTTTCCCAGATATAGGTTTATATAAGCAACACATCCTAATATATGTACATTTTATCGTCGCCCCTGTATATGCATGTCTGCATTTAATATTGTGTCTCTATGAACAATACCACTACTTTTATTATCTTATTTCCAGACTAGAGCACTGAACCAGAAAAATCCGCCCATTCCCTGATCTATTGCCGAACCTAGAATACCCAGCTACTACCCCCTCCTCCCAATCCTTTAAAACACAAACCCCCACCCCCTCTCCCCTCCCTACCTACATTACTATCCTCCTACCCACCCTCTACCCATTTCACCTCCCGTGACTTCTACCATAATCAACACCAGTCCTTTCACCTTGGCACCCTCAACATGCTATTCACTGTCATCTCTTGATAACCACTCGAAAAGCCCTGTTCCATACCCCACTATACAAACTCCGATTCCTACATTTTGTCCTATAAACCCGCTCCTAAAGCCCTTATTCGAACCATCCCTCTACGTCCCTCATACCCAAGATATATGTATAAAATCCAACACCAAATAAGACATCCCTCTACGTATGCTTTCCGAGAAACTCCCCAAATCTAAACTCAAAGCCCTCAAAACGGATACCCCTCCCCACCTACCATCCTCAAAACTCCCCAAACCATTTCCTTACTGCTTCCAAACCCTCACAAAATAGATGGCATGATAAGCTGTATCTACCTCCCCACACCTACGGCAATACCCATCCCCACTCAACCCCATCACATAAAGCTGGGCCCTGGACGCCAAAATACCCTGAAGAAACCTATACCCTGTTTCCTCACCCTTGGGTGCACCTTCAACTTCTTTAACTACCCCAAATTCCTTTCCAATCATACAAAGGATAAACCTCACCCCTTGCATCTCCATTCTCTCCATCCTCAACCCTATCAAACGGCTTACTCTACACCTTCCCGGCTCCTTCATAACCAATAACCCTCGTAAAATAGCCTCACAAAGCAATATATCCTTTCCTCCCAACCACCTTCGCACCTCCTTCATCACCAATCCACGTTTCGTCCCCCTCTCCTCCCTCATCAAAAACTCATGCCTCACAAAACACTCCTTAACCTACACCTCAAGGGACCAACCCTAACCCCCACCTCACCCTCGTTTCACTACTTCCCTACACATCCAATGTCTCCCATTCCCCATACAAACTTCAACACGTACTTCAACAACCGCTGCACATCCACTTCTAAGAGAGGATATACCACCGCCCTAAACCACAATTTACTATACACTAAAACGTTAATAACTACCACCCTTTGCAACAAAGTTACCTCTCTCATTCCCCATCCCTTCATCCTATCAATAGCAGCATCCACTACCAATCTTGAATTTACCTCTCTAGCCACCAAAGGATCAGCACTGAACACTATCCCACATATTTTTATAGTTTTCACACAACTCCATCCCTCCGTTTCTCCAACGTTCCCCCGACCAACTGCCTACCTCCAATAAATTAGATTTTCCTTATTCACCCTCATTCCGTTGCCTTCCCAAACTTTTCAACCAACTCATTGATCATTCTCAACTGCTTCTCAGACCTGACCAACACTGTAGTATCATCTACATAACCAACAATACCCCTCTGCATCCTCCTCCATGTCACCCTCCGTAAACCTCCTCCTCCACCAACCTATAAAACGGATCCTGTAATAAGGCAAAAAGGATCTGCGACAGCGACATCCCTGCGCAGACCCTTCTTCATCTCCACCTTTCTTCCCACATTCCCATTAATTTGCACCCTAACTAAAGCCCCTCATACAAAGTTCGAACCCATCCTATAACTACTCCCAAACCCTTGCCTACCAAAATATCCAATAACATTTCCCTGTCCACCCTATCATATGCCCTCTGCCAATCCACCCCTAATACTCCTCCCATCTGACTATTCTCAATAAACTGCTTTATACGTCTATGCCCCGTTCTGATACTCCGTCCCGGCACCCCGTATTGTCCCCCATGCAACATTCCCCTAACCCTCTTTTGATCCTGTTTGCTAAAACCTTTGCAAATATTTTATAATCTGCAGTCAATAATGCTATTCCCCTATAATCACCTAACCCTCCTGATACCCCCTTTCGCCACTAGTACTACAACCCCGTTTCATCGACTCACCCATATTCCCCCCTCTTTCAGTTCATTTACCATTTTAACGATTACCCCTTCAAAACCTGCCAATGCTTAACATACAATTCCCTGGCAACCGTCTATGCAGGCGACTTTCCCAATCTCAAACCCTCACCGCCTCCCATACCTCCTCCTCCAAAATTTCCCCTCACATTCCTTCCTCTCTTCCTCACCTAATAATTTCCCAATTCCCTCAATATCCTACCTTTAGCCTCCTCATCTGTCTCCCCTTTTCATATTTGTTACAAAACCAACCCTCTGCGTACCCCCATCCCTCCGTTGTCCTCAGTACCGTTCCCTCCTGATACCCTCTCACCCCCTTCCACCTTCAATGATTCTATCAACATACCTTTCCTTCGCCGTTGAAAATTTCTTAACACTACCTTTGACACTTTATTCCCCACAAAACTTCTTCCATACCACTTCGAATCCTTAGTCCATGAAATCTCTCCTCCTGTATTTCCCTTAACTTTGCCCTCAACTCTACCACCTCACCATAATTCTTTCCCCTCCAATCCCCACCCCTGACACTCACCTAAAAGCCCTCCAAATACCTCTGATACCCATACCTATACCTCATTTCCTCACCGCCAACCCTCTTATAATACTTTCTATTTCCACTTTCCCCGTCTCATTCCACCATTTAACAACTGACTTTATCCCTATCCCCCACAACCCTTCCCACCACTGCTCAAATGCCTCCTCCTCCTTCCCTTTCCAATAACCTCGTATTCAATTTCCAAAAACTCTTATCACATGCACAACCCCTTCCCACCCTCCTTCAATAACACACCCCTGTGATCTGAAACCCAAATCAAAGCATTCCACCTTTCGACATCCACCACCTTGTCACGTATATTCGATCCAGTCTTGCCGCATAATTATTCCTATGAAAGTATATTCCACCAACTCATCCCTTCCCCCACCACATCCACCACCCCACCGCCCCCAATACATCCCTTAGAGACCCCAAAACACCCCCTTCGGGGCTCCACATCCCTAATCCGAATCACACTATTCCAATCCCCAGCTATAATCCTACTTGGGGCAATCCTCTGAAAGCATACGTCAACTCATTATTAACAAAATCATCCTTGATACTCCTATTAGCAACAGCCATATATACCCCAAGGAAACTTACTTGTCCCCACCCACTCGTTCACCCTTACCACTCGACTTCCCATGCTCCCATGATGACAAGGTAAAAGGACTGGACTCTCTATACCCACCATCACCCCCACCCTTGAAAGCCCCTGCGTCACACGCAAAAACCCTATACCCCTTAACTACCAGTTCCGATCCTATTTGATAATTGTGTTCTTGGAAAAATATCACATCTACTCTCATCCTCTTCAGTGTTACTTCAACCCATTTACGTTTGACCTCATTCCTGAGGCCATTAACATTCATCGTTACACACCTAAAGTGAAGGGCTGGGGTTTTCCTTCTGCTTCAGTACTCTTTTATCTAGTTTTCCCTGTGTTGCTCCTTCCAACCCTCCCTTAATCCTCCCATCACCCTTTATATCCCTTCTATCACCATTACCCTTCACCCTACTTCCTTTTCCTGCACCACATCCGCCCACACCTTCTTACCAGGCCTTTGTGCAGCAGTTAATAGGTCATCCTCAGATTCTTCCCCTGGCCTTTTCCTTGATTCCCTTTGTCTCCACTTACTTCCATACTCTCTTCCCTATGTATTTCTGCTACCACTACTGACACTGTACCCTGAACCTCAACTTGATGTCCTGTCTTCCCCAGGACTTCACTTCGTCCTTCAGTGCCGTCATTGACATCAATTTGATTCTCCCCAATTCCCATCCCTGCCACTTCCTCAAGTGACAAAGGACCACCTCGAATGAACTCATTCAGATCCTCCAAGATCTCAGCCTCCTCCCGTACATCCCTCTGACTCTCGTCCATAGACGTTACACCAGTCACCACAGATTCTGCAGGCTGCACCCTGTCCACCTCTCCCTGTACTCTTTCCTCCTGCTCCACCTCCTCGCTCCATACCTGTCGTACCATGCCCTCCTTCACACCATCTCCTTGTTTCCTTGCCAATTCTTCGTCCTGTTGCACTCCTTCATTCGTCCGTAGTATATTCTCCTTCCCGACGTTACCCTCCTCAGGCCTTTTACGTTGACAGTCAACCGCCAGGTGCCCGTCTGCCCACACAACCGGCAGGTACGCACCTGTCAACATAGGTAACATATACCTGAGTGCGAAAACCATGCATTAAGATAAAGGAGGGTATGGGATTCCTTAATGTCATTTTTACCGAATATGTGCCTTCCAACATACCAGCGTAAAGACCATTCATCCATCTACCAACAGTAACAGCATGGACAATCCCATACATCTTCATCATTTCCTGTATGTCACTTTCCCCAGCTTCAAATGGAACGTTTCGCAACTTTATCCATTTGTAAGTTGCCGAAACGTCCCTTACACATACCTCCAGTCCTTGCATTACCACCAGCCGCTTGTCCTGATATTTATCCACAACTCTGGTATACGCCGCCGTACATGCAAATTTCACGAAGATCCGTCGTGCCCCGTTAAGGGCTATGCCGTACAATTCTGAGTGGTCCACACCCAAAGAATCTCGAAGTATAGCCGGCAAGACAACGTCCACGTTTGACGGATAAACCGCTCCCTGAAGTACTTCAATTCCAATGGTGTTTACGCGGCGCCTGTATCCCTCCGTCATGGCTGTGAAAATAAAATCTCACAAGTCGGCCACCAGAGGTCTCCTCAATACACCCGCACACAACCAAGGCTGGGCGTGGAATGTCTCCTGCAAACTGCTATAACGAACTGTACCTCCCTACCCAATGCAAAAAATAACTGCCTCCCTCTCTTCAACATTCAACAGCCTCTCAAAATATTTCATCCATCTTCCCAGTACTTTCACCTTCCCATCTAATGGCTCCCTCTTCTTCGTTTTTAACATTTTAATCCATTTACTCCCTCAGCTTTCTCAACTTATTGATCTCCAGAACTCGGCAAAATTTGTTGATCAAACCTCTCCCACTCTCTCGCTATCTCTCCTTTTACACCGTCTCACCACTCTTTAAACCTCTCTTTTACTCTCCATATACTCCAACCTCCGCATATGACTTCAAAATAGTAAAAAATCATTCATATGCCAACTTTTTCACCTTTGTCATCCTCTTTACTTCGCCATTAACTCAATCGCTCCTTTTCCCTCCTATGCCCACAAAATTCTACTACACACTATGACACTGCATTCTTAAATCTATCCCCATCCTCTTTATCTGTATTCTCTCTAGCCTTTTTTTCTCCCAATAGTTGCTTATGTTTTCTCTATCTCCTCCTTTTACTTATAAACTTTCATTTCTTTCTGACCCACAGATGACATTCGCCTTATTATTTTTATTATTATTATTGTCATACAATTATTAATATTAATTTCAAAAAAATAATATTGTTACTACAAAATATCTTCCATGACACTGCAAAACACTCTCTGTGTCATTACAAAATTCGTCCGTAACTACTCATGACGCCGTCCGCGTCACTACCTAAAACATCTTCCGTGTTACTGCCTAAAACACCGTCTGTGTTAATACCTAATACACCGTCTGTCTTAATACCCAATACACCGTCTGTGTCACTATCCAGATCACCTTCCTAGTCAATAGCCAAAACACCATCAGTATCATTACCCAAAACACCGTCCTTGTCACTGCCCAAAACACCGTCCGTGTCACTACCCAGAACACCTTGGATGGCAGCGGTTGTGACTCCGTGTTGTGGCACGTACATTCTACAGGCTGGCGGGGCCGTGTTAAACACCCCCTGGCAAGGCACTCATACTAACCAGCCAACGGCCAATTAGATTACAATATTGAACCATAAACTTGTGGCAATGGTTGGTTTTGGGCCGGCATATACTCGCAGGCAGAATTTCTAAACAGCCATTGCAGGAACAGACACAGTTTGCCACTACAAGCTTATTGTCAATTAAATTGTCTTACGAGTCTTAGGCTGGAGGAGGCTGGGAGGACGTTGTTTCACTTAGGAAGGGGACACGGAAGGACCTTTTTTTCTTCGTGGAAGACGACGATGATGACATTGAAGATGACACCAAAATGATGCTAAGAGGCGACCCTCAACAGCAAAATTTTTAATGTTAGAAAAAGTTACCAAGTTGTTATGTATGCAGAAGTTGAGAAGTTGGCGGATGGGGAAGCTAGAGAGCTTCGCAGTTGGAATGTATTAAAAATCTGGGCCGTCTGGAATCTGCGTAGGGACAGATATTGCAAGTTACGGAATAGACAGTAAGTGGAGAATGTTACGAAATTCCAAGTATTTGAATCCAAATACAGTTGGGCCAAGCTTCGAGTGTGTCGTTAAATTCAGAAACTACAGAGTCTTGCAGATGCTTTAGATACAGTTCATACAGCGAATAGAAATGATCGTGATTACAGTAAACTAAAATTATAATTTACTGGTCGTACAGAAACCTTACTTTTAAATCGTGGTGAGGTATATGCATGGTGCAGCCATACCGCACTCACGGGTGTTTGTTGCCTGGTGGAGTAATATCCACACTCACGGGTGTGTTTGTTGCCTGGTGGAGTAATATCCACACTCACGGGTGTGGTTGTTGCCTGGTGGAGTAATATCCACACTCACGGGTGTTTGTTGCCTGGTGGAGTAATATCCACACTCACGGTGTTGTTGCCTGGGGGGTAATATCACTACGGTGTTTGGCCTGGTGGAGTAATATCCACACTCACGGGTGTGGTTGTTGCCTGGTGGAGTAATATCCACACTCACGGGTGTTTGTTGCCTGGTGGAGTAATATCCACACTCACGGGTGTTTGTGCCTGGTGGTAATATCCACACTCACGGTGTTGTTGCCTGGTGGAGTAAAATCCACACTCACGGGTGTTTGTTGCCTGGTGGAGTAATATCCACACACACGGGTTTGTTTGTTGCCTGGTGGAGTAATATCCACACTCACGGGTGTTTGTTGCCTGGTGGAGTAATATCCACACTCACGGGTGTGTTTGTTGCCTGGTGGAGTAATATCCACACTCACGGGTGTGTTTGTTGCCTGGTGGAGTAATATCCACACTCACGGGTTTGTTTGTTGCCTGGTGGAGTAATATCCACACTCACGGGTGTTTTTGTTGCCTGGTGGAGTAATATCCACACTCACGGGTGTGTTTGTTGCCTGGTGGAGTAATATCCACACTCACGGGTGTGTTTGTTGCCTGGTGGAGTAATATCCACACTCACAGGTTTGTTTGTTGCCTGGTGGAGTAATATCCACACTCACGGGTGTGTTTGTTGCCTGGTGGAGTAATATCCACACTCACGGGTGTGTGTGTTGCCTGGTGGAATAATATCCACACTCACGGGTGTTTGTTGCCTGTGGAGTAATATCCACATTCACGGGTGTTTGTTGCCTGGTAGAAGAATATCCACACTCACGGGTGTTTGTTGCCTGGTGGAGTAATATCCACATTCACGGGTGTGTGTTGCCTGGTGGAATAATATGCACACTCACGGGTGTTTGTTGCCTGGTGGAATAATATCCACACTCACGGGTGTTTGTTACCTGGTGGAATAATATCCACACTCACGGGTGTTTGTTGCCTGGTGGAATAATATCCACACTCACAGGTGTGTTTGTTGCCTTGTGGAGTAATATCCACACTCACGGGTGTGTTTGTTGCCTGGTGGAGTAATATCCACAATCACGGGTGTGTGTTGCCTGGTGGAGTAATATCCACACTCACAGGCGTGTTTGTTGCCTGGTGGAGTAATATCCACACTCACAGGTGTGTTTGTTGCCTGTTGGAGTAATATCCACACTCACGGGTGTGTTTGTTGCCTGGTGGAGTAATATCCACACTCACGGGCGTTTGTTGCCTGGTGGAATAATATCCACACTCACGGGTGTGTTTGTTGCCTGGTGGAGTAATATCCACACTCACGGGTGTGTTTGTTGCCTGTTGGAGTAATATCCACACTCACTGGTGTGTTTGTTGCCTGGTGGAGTAATATTCACACTCACTGGTGTGTTTGTTGCCTGGTGGAGTAATATCCACACTCACTGGTGTGTTGTTGCCTGGGTGAGTAATATCCACACTCCTTGGTGAGGTTGATGTGTGGTGCAAATATTTTCTCATTCACTGGGGAGCTTGGAATGTTGTGCAATTATATCCTCCCCTGGGTGATGTTGGTGTTTGGAAGAGAGCCATATTCAAACCTAGATGTGGTTGGTGTGTGGGAGAACTATTTCCAGACTTTGGTGCAGCTAATGAACAAGGTAGCACCATATCCACACTTGGAAGACATTGGTGTGTGAGGCAACCATATTTACACTTGGCTGAGGCTGGTGAATGAGTGTGAAGCAAATCCACACCGGGATGAGGCTGGTGTGTGGTGGGAGAGTCAGAGAGCCATATCTGCACTCCATTTACTTGGAGATAAGGCGGCCTCATTCACCTTGTAATTACCAGTTAAGACTCCCGAGTTCCCCGCTGTTGGCGGGATATTGCGACATGAATAAACTTATGATAATCGGCACTGATATGGGAACTTCTGTGGTTGTTGTGGTCTGGGATGATGGTCTGTTAAGTTGGGGACCGCTGTTCACTTAGTGTCTATTTACTGAAAGCTGTAAATTCATGAATCTTTTAGTAAAATGCTACCAGTTGACTTATTCTGTATTACTGTAGCAGTAATACTGATCAGATAATTCTGAAAATACTGTTGCTTTAAAGAATGCTGTTTTCTCTTAGGGAGTTTTTATGATGCATTTGTAATTTATTAATGTTATTGATACACTATGATGCGGCTTGTTAAGTCGGAAGAACCCTTTCTATTGCTTCTGTTATTTTTGGACTGCCAACATTAATTGAAAGTCACTGGAGATTTTTATTAACTTGAAATTTAAGTTTAAAGGGAATTTCTCTTAACGGAACATTCCTGCTTACTGGAAGTTTTAAGAACTTGTAATATCTATTGACGTCAGGTGACTTGGGAGATTTAATAATTACGGATTTTTATCAAATCTAGATACCTAATTCCTGGCAACTTCTGTTTCCAGGATTTCTGTTGTCTGGGGATTCTCGTCGAATGTTAAATTCTGTTTACTGCGAATTTCACTTAATGTCTTCTGAGTATGTATTGCCTCTCGACAAATACTCATTATCAAGGGTCCCATTTACCTGTTGCAGGACTTTCTTATTGAGGATTGATACCGACTAGGGATTCATG
Organism: Cherax destructor; assembly: GCA_009830355.1. Taxonomy (NCBI): domain Eukaryota; kingdom Metazoa; phylum Arthropoda; class Malacostraca; order Decapoda; family Parastacidae; genus Cherax; species Cherax destructor. Next base: position 28,761 of record WNWK01015142.1, read on the forward strand.
TTGACTAAAGATTTCTGTTGACTAAGGATTTCTGGTGACTGGGAGTTTCCATTGGCAATTTTTTCAGTTGATGCAGAATTTCTGCTGACTGGATATCTCCGTTGACTGGTGATTTTTCCCTGACTTCGGATTCCTGTTTCATGACATCACCTTGACAGGTTTCATTGCGGGGGTTCATGATGGAGGTCGTCAGTGGAATCTTAACTTAGTTACATTTCATTTTAAAGTCTGTTGAAAATGGTATAACATATCGACAAGTTAATGAGTAAGACACTTATGCAACAGTGGGTATCTTTATTGTTGGAACGTTTCGTCTAAGCGGTGGGCTACTTCAGTTAAACACAGAAAATGAATTGTAGGCAGCAGGAGTAATGGCCAGGTAAAGATAATGAGTTCATCAGTCACTCGTAGTTGCCTCCACCTTGTGTGGCAGATTGGTTCACACACAACTCTGCCACCCTCATGGCGAATATTATTGATAGAGTCATCTAGCAAATACAAACTCCAAATGTTCCTCAACGATTGAAGAGGATAATCCACCAGGGCAGGCAAAATATTACCCCAGATGCCTTTCCGAGGTATGTACGGCCCTTCATTGAGAAAGCTTCTTTAAGATATGATGTTGAGAAAGATCAATTAGACGATTTTATTTGATATTGTGTGTTTACTTTCCTGACTATAGACGGTTTTAGCATTTTGAGATTCTGAAGAGAGAAAGAGAGAGAAAGAATCAATGGTAAATAACACGTTCATTAAACTTTGATCATCATTTTTTTCACATTCTTCGCCAAAGAGAGTTATCAGAAATAAGATAATTACCCCATGCATTCTTACTCTCAAGTCTTTAACTGTAATATAGTGGACTAATTTTACATACAGAATTCGACAACTCATCTTCCGATCATGACTTTTACAACGCTAATTGTATGGACACACGTATTCATTAATGAATATATATTGTTTACTACGTGGAAGAGTTACTACATGATTCCCTCAGCACTAATTGTGTGGTCAACTGTATTGCCATATATTTAATTTCCTCTGTGAATGTGTGAGTGGCAGTAAAGTTGCTAGTTGGTCTCTGTGAGAGCTTGTTTGTCAGCCTCTTCTGACACTATTCTTTCAGGGAGGAAGAAGGGGTAGTCAACGTATGGGTCAGCTAACCTTGCTCTCCGAAACCAACAAGTTGAAGAATGAGACACATGTGTAAAATTTGGGAAGAATCACTGTGGACATGTTTCTTCAGTCGAATTCAGAGGAGGCAGTAGAAGCAGTTGAGGTCAATGTAATCATTCCATTACCCTCGAAGACTTGGTTTTGAGGTAGTCAGTCCCTCAATCTGGAGAAGAGGTTTGATCCATAGTTTGGAACATTGTGTCCTAACTTCCAAACTATTGAGCAGAATTCTTCTCCAGGCTGAGAGACTGACCACCTCAAGATGGTGATGGACTCATTACATCGTTCTTACATCTCTACTGCTTCTGCTGCCTACTCTATATTCGACTGAAGAAACTTCCACAATGATGATGCCCAAATGTTCAAAGGACATTTCTGTACAGTTCATCAGGACTGATGAAGCCACTCGTGTCGATATGATTCCTTTAATAAATGTTCTGAATTGTATGCAAGTATCCTTGTCCATATTTTGTCACTATCAGCATACCATTTACAGTCTAGCCTTGTGCTGTCACCTGACTCTCCATTCCCGTGATGCTCCTAAGTACCTGTCCTCATTGTTAGGTTAATTTCGGTGCTGGTGAGACCTTACTGATGTTAGGTGACTCGTTTGTGACCCTTGTGTCTTAACCTAACTAATGTATTACTTTAATGGCTGTCAGCCATGAGAAGGAGTATTTTATAACGAGTGTCTGTTAACTGTAGTCAACTGGGTAAACTAGGGTCACCTGGTAAACTAGGGTCACCTGGTAAACTGGGGTCACCTGGTCCACTGGGATCACCTGGTAAACTGGGGCACCTGTTCTACAAGGGGTACGGGCAATCATGCCACTGTTGTGTTTGTTAGTGGGTACTGTCTACTCAGCAACTTGATCACCTGTGCAAGGTAGCATTCACTGCAGCAGTGTCCTCTGACACCCTCTGCGAAGCACTGGCATCAGTGATAGTTATCCATTAACTTCTCAAGAAATCTCTCAGATTCTACACTTTCATTGTTTCAATGCTTCTAATTCCCTGAGCTCATAGGCTGTCATGCTTTAGATGGTTGTGATTATTCTGCATTTAATCATCATTTTTACGTGTCTGTTTACTACTCTCACCACACCTATGAGTTTGGCGGCACTTGAATCTGAGTACACCTTCAATGACTCAATGTTTCTGATTTACTGAGCCACTCTAATTGCATATTCACCTCTTATACTCAGGTGTTATCGCTAGTTCTCCCTGGCTGACAAACTGATACTATTTATCTACTGTTATACTATTTATCTATTTGTTGGCCATATGTTGATCGGACTGTTATTTTTCCAGTTTGCTTCAGGTAGCATTTATCTCTCACGTTTGAGTTCTTATTATTTTCAAGAAATTAAATTAAGTAATCTGGTGTCATGTTTACTTTACCCTATTTAATTTTTAGCTTTTATTTTCGTAAAAACGAGTTGAACTTTTATCTTCCCTGAAGGTTCGATGTTTTATTTCTTTGCAAGTGATGACCTTGACTCCCCAGACAGAACGAATTACTATCAATTAACAAGTTACGTTATGATGATTACTTAACTTGTTTGTTTAAAGGAATATTGATGAGGAGACTTTTTCTTTCTTAGGGTTTGGAGTGTTCCAGTCAGGACAGGTAACAGGAATTTGGGTAAATTATTTCTGTCAGCTTATGGCTTGATGATTGAGACACTTGTGAGACATTTTGGTATCTTTATTGTGCCAACACTTCGCCAACCAGTGGTTTCATTAGTCCATTACGGAGAAAAACGGTTTAAGATGGGAAGGAGTTTGAGGTAATCAGTCCCTCAGCCTGGAGGTGATGTGTTCACTTCATCAGTCTTGATAAAAGTGCAGCATACGAGTTCTTCTCAGTAATGAACTGATGATGAGAGCGAAACGTTTCCACAATAAAGATACCCAAATGTTTCACAAGTATCTTATTCATCAGTTTGTCAGTTCTCTAAACCATCTATATATAGGCTTCAGGTTGTTGTGTTTTAGAAGAATAAAACCTAATGATCCTGGATTTTCCTCTGGCATTGTACCTCACAAGTCTCGTATCAAAGGACTTTTCATCTTCCTGGACCAATTATTGTCTATGATAAGATTCAGATTTGTTTTTCCTTGTGATGAAACATTAAAGTGTAAGTAAAATATTGAGCTTCATATCCTGTGTTGTGTGAAGGTCGGTTATTGTCAATCAAAACTCAGGATTCATTGCAATGATTCATGATATAAATTGAATTAGATTAGAGATGAACAAGCTCATTTCCTGTGGAGAAGTCAATGCAGACGTCCACTGCAGTATTATTATATGTGGTATATCATGAGACGAGACCAAGAACTGTGACTGGTTACCGTCAACAGTGACTCAGGAAGTGTGAAGGGAATTTCTTCATTTAGGAGCATATCAAATGGGTGGGTGTTGACGGAGCTTTGAACAGGTAAAATATGCCTGTTTCTCGTGATCGACGCTGAGTGCGTGTTCACCGTTATAACCTAACTTAGAAACTGGCTACAAACCCTAAGTGAAAGTGTAGCTGTTATCAGGAGGACTGGTTGAAATTTAGCTGTTCCTTCTTCCGTCTGTCAGCTGTAAGAGTGTGGTGTAAAACCTTTAGAAAACCGACAAGATAAAGAATATCTGAGAAAGCCTGCTTGTGCTTGAGATTTGAGGAATAGAACGTGATGCTGCAGTCAAAACTAAGGTCGAAAACTGGCTCACCAGCTCATCAATAGAGGACGAAGAAGGTCCCCATAAAAGGCGGTAAGATGAGAGTATAAGTCCCCAGTCGCTGGTCTAAATTGCGAACGAGGGTTATGAGGCAGTCGGGAATACGTAGTAGAAGTAAGAAGAATAGGAAAGTGATCACTGTCGTGCAAATCTGGGAATAAACCAAGCGTAATCAAGTGCAATTGACGAGGAGCAGATAGAAAGATCAATGCAAGAGATAGAGAGACTGAGTGTGAGAGTCAAAATGGGTGGGAGCGCCCGTATTTAAAACATGAAAAGGATGAGAAGTGAGAAGAGTCTCCAACTGATCACCACGAGAGTCACAGTGGGACCCTCCCCAAAGATGATGGTGAGCATTAAAATCACCTAACAACAAGATGGGCGGCGGTAGAGAAGAGATCATGAACGAAATATCCGAGATACAGAATGCACGGGAAGGGAAGAGATATAGAGAGCAAACTGTATATCACCTGTGCAAATAAATACGGGCTGCAGTATAATGCAGCAGAGAACTAACAAAGACCTGTTGATATGGTATAACAATGCGCACAAGAAGCGCACTCTCATTAAATGATTCATCAGGAGAAGAATCAAAAGAATGCAACAGCACATAGCCCGAAACGGGACGAATAACAGCTGAACGAATTTTGGGCTCTTGTAACCTGACACATACTGGGGAAAACTGGGAGATCAACACCTGGAGCTCTCCCCGATTACCTGAGAGGCCACGAATATTCCATTGTAAATAAGTCATTATTCACAAAGACAGGTATGCCAATAATAAGAAGCGATAAAATCTATGGGATATTAGGGTCAGTGGAGTCAATGTGTGGAGGCAACGGAAAGCGTGTAAGCAAGGAGGAATCAGAATGTTGTGAAGGAAAAGATTGCTGCGAGGATTGTGAAAAATAAAAAGTAGAAGGAGGCGCGCCAGTGTCCATCGAGTGTCTTGTATCCGTAATATAGTCGGAGATAGCGTCAAATGTCTCAGTAGATAAGGAAAACGCCGATACCATGACTTCAGAGACAGGTGAGGTAGAGCAAGTAGAGATTGGGGAAACTATGGAGAGAACCAAAGAGGTTTGAGAGGTGAGGGGAGTAAGAACCTGGAGAGATGTGCTGGCGGGTACAGAAGAGTCCTGCAGTGGAACAGGAGAGGAAGGAGGTTGGAAGGTAAATGAGGAAGAAGTCTGGGGGGGAACATGAGAAGAGAGGACCACACGAGGGGGAGTAAACCTCCACCTCCATGTGAGAGTTAGAATGGGGGTGAGAACTATGCACCGAGGCCGAAAAAGAAAACTGCTAGGGAAATGTAAACACTGGAGGAAGAGACTTGGGCTTATGAGACAGGTTTTGCTTCGCAGGTGATAAGCGCGAAGAGGCAGGCATGAGACTGAGAAACTAGCAGGCGAGAGGAAGAAGTAGAGGTAGGAGTAGGTATGGAGGTGGGGGTTTCAGAGGGTAAAACCGCAAAAGAATTAGAGACGGAGGTGACCTCGGAAGCCGGGGACCCCGCCAAGGTTGGAGGTCTCCTAGCTACTCGCGAATAAGGGATACGAGGAAGATTTTCCTGAAGGTGGAGCCGAAAGAAGGATGAGGTTCATTGCAATTGAGACAAGTGAGGGGAAGACTGCAAGATATATAAGCATGATCTGCGGCACCGTAGACCGGGCACTCCGCCACAGATCTGCAGTATTTAGCTGGGTGTCCAAAGCGCCAGCAATTTCGACACTGTTGGGGAGTAGGGACCACTTTACAGACCTACCTAGAAACTGTAATGCCAGAAGGGAAGACCCCAGATGCTACAAATGGGACAGGAAAAACGGGAAGGGGGTTGGGAGGTGGGAGGAATGAGAATAAAAGGGAGGATGGGATACGGAAGGGAGGATTGGGGGTAATTAGGTTCGGTTTGAGGAAGAAGACCAAAAGGTCCAATTCTTCAGACCAATAGCCTCTTCACCACTACAAGGAGCCCCCCTTGAAGAGGAACTTGTCAATTTCTCTGAGTGTTTTATGCATCGTTATCATGTCACCTGTATCCCTCCAGTCCTCTAGTGTCATCAGGTTGAGTTCCCTTAACCTCTCCTCGTTCGACATACCCCTTAGCTCTCTCTGGTAGTGTCCATGATATGTTGATGCATAAGGTTTTCCAGTACCACTTCCATCATCTTAGCCCTCCACTTTTCTGGTCCCCCATGTGGTTCCAGTTTTTCCAGTCAAATTAATTGTGATTGAAGTCACCCAAATCACGTAACTTTGCCGGTAAGTAACTTTGGAGGATTTAAGAATATATTTAGGAGGATATAGGAATATTTATTAATATATTTAGGAATATATGAAGAGAATATTCTGAGTACCCCGGGTAACATTCCAGAACCCCAGACTATGGCTTTTAAAAGAACAAAGAGTACATTCATTTTTTCTTTTATCAATTAAGGGGCTCCTATTCCTTGACTGCTGAAAACCCAGAGGCCGTCTCCTGCCCCATATAGGGGATGGGGGGAGGACGGGGAGGGTCGAAGGGCGGGTGGCACACAGGCAGTTGCCTCACATTCAGAGAGACTGTGGCTGGTATCAACCCGCTCTGCGCTACTCTTCGAAAAAAATTCCCCTCAATCCTTCAGTTGATGCCTTACAACGTTGCATAGCTCCAGATGACGCAATGAGAAGTGTGAAAGTACTTGAGATAAAGATTTCCACCACCCGGGGCTTGTTTTGCAGTGTTTAGATCTCCTGTCTGCGATTGTTTTCAAAAAATCATATATTTCACAATTAACATATATATACGTATATATATATATATATATATATATATATATATATATATATATATATATTGAGAAAAATATGATTTTTTACTGAAGTAATGGCGTGTTTAATAAGAGATAAACTTACCTTCTACATGTATAATTATGAAAATTGAATACAATACCGAGAGTTAGAGGAGTCAGCTGGTCAGGTACTGACCAGCTCCTGGAAGACAGCCAGGGGCCTCTTGGTAATCCCTCTTATATATCGGTCCATTCCTTTCATTATCTTGAAATAATACAAACATCTAAAATTGCTTAGAATTGCTACAGAATGCCAGAGCATTCAGAGGGTCTGAGTTGACCTTCATTGCAGACAAGTATAACAGTGATAAACGTAAATCTTATATTTTAGGGAAAACCTTCTAGCCAAGACAATAACAGGCAAGAACCTAAGAGTGGTTATTAATGATTTTGTAACCATGAGCAAAGACTCATAGCTTGGAGTATCAGGCTCAAAACATCAGGAACGTGATTAACACTTTATGGAATTTGTCTTACATCACCTAGTATATGTTGCCAAATTTGGCCTAGTAATTATAAAAAAGACGATAAACTAGAGAGATAGCACAGAGATTAATAATTAAACTCGTATCTGCAAGAATATAACAACTGAGTGTCTTTATTGTTGACTGAAACATTTATTCTACGCAGTAGCTTCTTCAGTCAAATACAGAGGCAGCGGGTGTAGTAGTGAAGTAAAGATATGTAATCAGTCCATCAACCTTGAAGAAATAGTTTTTGAGGAGGTCAGTCCCTCAGCCTGGAGAAGAGTTCAGTTCTATAACGATACCCAACTCCTGCACGTATGTCTTGCTCTTCCACTTGCAGTATTATATACCATTTTCAGCTTAATGGAAATGTTTCGTATAACTCAATATATTCCTTCTTAAGTAACGGAGACAATGAAGACACTGATAAAATTAGACACAAACTAGAACAAACAACAGTAATATAACAAGAAACAACAGGAAGAAACTCAGAAATTAGAAGTACCCACACAACAGAGTGAGTACTGAAGCTATGAGCTAAAAATTATACAGTCCGGTGGTAAAGTACTTTCCAAATATCGGATTCTACTGTAGACACTGCACATGCTGGCTAAATGCAGTGTTGTCACTATCGGTCGCCCAAGTAAGCAACAGCATTAATTCTTGGCCTGCCTAAGACAACTGGTTTCCCACGAAATATTCAGGGCATAATTACATTGGCGGTTTAAATAGTAATTATGATGGTGGGTGCCACAGTATTAAAGTCAGTTGTAAAATTTGAACTTTTTCTCTATTTTTAATCAATTTATATGCACGTTTTATGAGAGGCATCATTTTCTGTCCCTATCTACTGTCTAGAAAGAGAAATAGCTAGTGTTGATTTATTCATTCTCAGCAGATAGACTCGATACAGAGCGTGAGGCGCAGTCTTCCTGTCCTCTGCACAGTCATGTATACTCACTCCCTCTCCCACTCATCCTAGGGGGATGAAAGAGGGAGTCTAGGGGGATGAAAGAGGGAGTCAGGGAGCAGCTGGAGCAACGGGTAGCAGGGGTAGTAAGGGAAGAAGAAATGAATCGTTTAATTACTCGTGTAAGCCACTACATTCCCCAGGGAGGAAGGGTGGAGGCAAGACAGAGAGAGAGAGAGAGAGAGAGAAGACATAGAGATAAAGAAATCTGAGAGATATATATACAGGAAGGAAGTAGGAGAGGTAAAGACGGGTAGACGGAGTAAGTTTATTTCCCCCCAAACAAACAAAAAAAAAGACAAACAATACAGTAAGGCTACACAACAGGTGTAAAAAATAATGAGATTCATCCCGAGATTCATCCCGAGATTCATCCCAGCTAGAAACGTACACTGAGACGAGCAGAGAAGAATAATGGAACTCGGTAAACTGAATTGAGGGTAAGACCAAGTCGTAACTAAATCCCAGTTTCAAGATTGTTAAACCAAATACCATTTTTAAAACAACTCACCAAGAATCAAGATCTATAATAAAACCACCGAATCATAGGTGTAAATGTTTTAGAAACTAAATACGATATACTAGTGAATATTTATAGGAACAGAACCGTCAATAAACTGCACTTGATCTCCCAAGTGAAATATAAGAAAAAAATATAGAAACCTTTATAGAATTAAGATCAAAACAAAGTAATATGACTTCAAGAGTTATTTATCTCCGGTGAATTTGTAGCAATGTGATGTAGACAAACAAAGCACATTCGAAATATTTTGGATTTTCAAACCGAGAAAAAGATAGATATACGGAAAACTACTGTTATTAACAACAACTTACGTGAAAGAATTTCTAATCTATTGGCCTTTCTCACTGATATATATAAAAAAAATGATCAAAATACTGATGGAAAGACTGAGCTTAGAAAAACTAAACTTTGGACAGAATTCTGAATACTAACATGATATAGTCTGTGGGGAAAACATAATTGTTTTAGACACACACAAACAAACACACACACACACACACACACACACACACACACACATGCACACACACACACACACACACACACACACACACACACACAACACACACACACACACACACACAGGCAGAGAAACAGTCAGAGGAAGGAGGGACAAAAGCCTGACTGGTCACAATATTGCTGGCGGAGCTGGGCTTGTGTGTGTGCCGTTATCGAGCAATAATTAGATTATCGACGATTGAAATATTCTCAGCATTATTTCTGATTGCATTACCGCACCTATGAATGCATTTCGCGATATAAAGGACATTCTTTTTCGAAGCCACGATGCTGACGAACCTCTATTGTTGCACACGCAATGCCCACCAAATTGGACAGTTGCAATGCAGTAAATCATGCAACGGCGTGAACACATTTCACCCTATACAGGAGAGGAACTATCTGCATGTATTGATTTGCTATTAGCGATATTGCCATTTATGTGATGGGTGTAAATTGCATAACACCAGTGAAACGGCCGATAGACAATACACATCAATGTGTGTGTTGCCTTTAAACAGAAAATTCGCTTCATGTTGGATCAGTTGCAATTGTAATGAGAATATTCAGTGAAACGAAAACACCATCAATAAGTACAGGATGAATGTTTGGAACGACAGGAGCACAATACCAACAGAGGTTTTGGTACAAGGGAATCACTGGTTCCCTGGGATCCCATCCCATCCATTATATATATCATGACACAATACATCCTCATTTTCTGCAACGTTCGTTTTCGTATGTATTAACCTGTTTCATTTTCTGGACGTTACCTTTTTACATATTTTTTACATTTACAAGTTAAACGAACCTATGAAAACGTATATTTGACGCAAATGTACGTGACAGGTTTGGCAGTGTCGTGATTTGACAATAATACAGAACGGTAAAATTTGCACGTTTCTCACACGTATTGTGAAGACGTGTTGCTAGAAAATGCGACCAGCAAGTGAGACTTTAACTTGAATTTCTAAACAGTTTTTCAACGTACACAAATAATAGCGGCCGCTCTCCATCATAATAAACTTGTCAGGAGTTTTTTCGACTCCCATGTTTTCCAGCTGCCAGTCAATACCAGTTTGAATATGTATTCTGACTAACCATATATACTGGTTAAGGTCAAAGTGAGGCTACATAGGAAAACGTGTTCAAGACGCTGGAGTTGTACTGAAATTTTAAGGACAAATCCAGAAATTCATTCAATTGGTAATATTGATCCCATAAATCACAACCATCAGAAAACCGAAATGTGTATTTTTTTTCTTTCGAGTTTCCAGGAGGGAGTAAAAAGTCATTACTGAGGTCCTCACCAAAATGTTTGAATGACCTGTCGACACAGCATGAAAAAAGTGCAGGTCGAGTCGTTTATCTGCTTCCCCTTGGTGAAATTCCCCAGCCATGTCTTAGCCTTGTTCCCTGTGCTGACTGTCTTTCCCTCATCATTGGAGATATAGAGATCACTTGGAGAACATCAGATTTCCATAGGATGTTCTCTAAAGTGCTGTCTTTGAGGAACTCGGACCATTTTCCAGGTATTTTCACCATAGGACAAACTTGTAAACACACTGCTTCCCCGTAGTGATGTGATGTTATCTTTGATGGATTCTTGTTTATAAGTGTCGTAAACAATATGGAGAGAGAAGACCTTCCCAAGCTCCCTTTGAATGTGCTTCTTGCGTCATTTGATGATTGTTTTAAAAAGCTTAAAGAGACCACTTAGAAAAGAGACAAGTTCAGTATCATGAGCACCTTGATGCGAGGTTCTTCATTCTCATCCTATTGTTATTCAAACAAAGTGTTCACTTTATTTTACCATTCTTCTCCCTTTGAGACATCTTCGGCAAGAATATCTTCGTCATGGTAATACCTCGAAAATTCTTGAGGTAGAGGATGCAGGGAGATAAATAGTTAAGAAAATGTTGTATATTCACCAGGCAGCATTATTTCGTTTCAGCGAGTTTCTGAAACTGGTGCGTCTCTCTTTTCACCATCATTCAGAAATTTAGGAACCATGAAATGATTCCTGACACAGAGCTGAAGGTGGATTATGATGAATGTTATTATCAGCAATCATTGTGAAAGCCCACGACGAAGGCCAGAAGAATGACAATTCCCTCAGTAGAGTTCTGACTCTACGGTTGAAATCAGTTCCTAATCAGCCGGGATGTTGGACTCGTGCGGGTAGCACCACCAGTCTTTTTGAACTGAACAATAGGAATGGTCTGGGAACGTGGCTCAGGAAAAATGTTTTTTTCAAAATCTTCTTTAGCCAATCGTCAAGTGGTCATCTAGACACAAACAACAGAATTCATCCTCCACAATTTCGTATATATTAGCCAGTTTAAAGGAGGAAAGATACAAAGAGAGACAAGTTGAGAATTATTTAGTAGCAGAGACAAAGCGTCGGATACTCTACTCTAACATTCGAATTCAAATCTAATAAAAGAACCAGAAAGTAAGAATAAAACATTAAACTTGTTGAGATAAACCATGGAAGAAGAGAAACATAAACCAAGGTAGAAGAGAAACATAAACCAAGGTAGTAGAGAAACATAAACCAAGGTAGAAGAGAAACATCAACCAAGGTAGTAGAGAAACATCAACCAAGGTAGAAGAGAAACATAAATCAATAAAGAAAATAGCATCAACCAATGTAGTAGAGAAACATAAACCAAGGTAGAGGAGAAACATAAACCAAGAAAGAAAATAACATCAACCAAGGTAGAAGAGAAACATAAACCAAGGTAGAAGAGAAACATAAATCAAGAAAGAAAATAAAATCAACCAAGGTAGAAGAGAAACATAAACCAAGGTAGAAGAGAAACATAAACCAAGGTAGAAGAGAAACATCAACCAAGGTAGAAGATAAACATCAACCAAGGTAGTAGAGAAACATAAACCAAGGTACAAGAGAAACATCAACCAAGGTAGAAGAGAAACATCAACCAAGGTAGAAGAAAAACATCAACCAAGGTAGAAGAGAAACATCAACCAAGGTAGCAGAGAAACATAAACCAAGGTAGTAGATAAACATCAACTAAGGTAGTAGAGAAACATCAACCAAGGTAGCAGAGAAACATCAACCAAGGTAGTAGAGAAACCCCAACCAAGGTAGTAGAGAAACATCAACCAAGGTAGTAGAGAAACTAAAACCAAGGTAGTAGAGAAACATCAACCAAGGTAGTAGAGAAACATCAACCAAGGTAGTAGAGAAACATAAACCCAAATGGTAGCAGAGAAGCATCAACCAAGGTAGTAGAGAAACATCAACCAAGGTAGTAGAGAAACATCAACCAAGGTAGCAGAGAAACATCAACCAAGGTAGCAGAGAAACATCAACCAAGGTAGCAGAGAAACATCAACCAAGGTAGTAGAGAAACATCAACCAAGGTAGTAGAGAAACATCAACCAAGGTAGTAGAGAAACATCAACCAAGGTAGTAGAGAAACATCAACCAAGGTAGTAGAGAAACATCAACCAAGGTAGTAGAGAAACATCAACCAAGGTAGTAGAGAAACATCAACCAAGGTAGTAAGAAACATCAACCAAGGTAGTAGAGAAACATCTACCAAGGTAGTAAGAGAGAACATCAACCAAGGTAGAACATCACCAAGAGAAACATCAACCAAGGTAGTAGAGAAACATCAACCAAGGTAGAGAGAACATCAACCAAGGTAGTAGAGAAACATCAACTAAGGTAGTAGAGAAACATCAACTAAGGTATAGAGAAACATCAACCAAGGTAGTAGAGAAACATCTACCAAGGTAGAGAGAAACATCAACCAAGGTAGTAGAGAAACATCAACCAAGGTAGTAGAGAAAACTCAACCAAGGTAGTAGAGAAACATCAACCAAGGTAGTAGAGAAACATAAACCAAGGTAGTAGAGAAACATCTACCAAGGTAGAAACATCAACCAAGGTAGTAGAGAAACATCTACCAAGGTAGTAGAGAAACATCAACCAAGGTAGTAGAGAAACATCAACCAAGGTAGTAGAGAAACATCTACCAAGGTAGTAGAGAAACATAAACCAAGGTAGTAGAGAAACATCAACCAAGGTAGTAGAGAAACATCAACCAAGGTAGTAGAGAAACATCAACCAAGGTAGCAGAGAAACATCAACCAAGGTAGGCTCACCAAGGTAGAAACATCAACCAAGGTAGTAGAGAAACATCAACCAAGGTAGTAGAGAAACATCAACCAAGGTAGTAGAGAAACATCAACCAAGGTAGTAGAGAAACATCAACCAAGGTAGTAGAGAAACATCAACCAAGGTAGCAGAGAAACATCAACCAAGGTAGTAGAGAAACATCAACCAAGGTAGTAGAGAAACATCAACCAAGGTAGTAGAGAAACATCAACCAAGGTAGTAGAGAAACATAAACCAAGGTAGCAGAGAAACATCAACCAAGGTAGTAGAGAAACATCAACCAAGGTAGCAGAGAAACATCAACCAAGGTAGCAGAGAAACATCAACCAAGGTAGTAGAGAAACATCAACCAAGGCAGTAGAGAAACATCAACCAAGGTAGTAGAGATTTACCACAGAGCAACATTTTGGTTCCATAGTTTAACAAAAGACTTGTTAAACTTCTTTAACTCTAAACACAAACTAAAATTATTCATGTGATGAAATGGTTCGGAAAACCGACGAGTTGAAGAATGGACACTTGTGCAACATTTGGGAATCTTAATTGAGGAAAAATATTCCCAAATGCTGCACAAGTGTCTCATTCTTCAAAATTATTCATGAAGGAATATAGGAGAAGCAGTCAGCAGAGAGCCACAGGAATGGTCAGAAGAGTTGTTGCTGTAATTCCATAAAAACAAATGTAATAAATATTGGTTTAGGAAGACAGGGTCTAGACGAAATATTCTACGTAAGGGATGAGCAACTCAAAAAAAAAAAAATTACCAAATTGTTAACATCACGTCAAATTTGTCCTCAAATATAAATATTATCTTAAAATACTCGATTGTGAATAAGAAATTAGTGAACATAGCAATGAGGATTCAAGACACCAATATAAAAACAGGTAAAATTGCTGCAAGAATATGTAACACAGACAAAGATCGCGCATCTAATTAAGCAGAAGGTATGCCAGAAACCTATTACCGGATCTAAAGAACAAAAGTTAAGAAGGAAAACTGAACGAGCTGGAACTTTCAATGTTGTAAGAATAGAAAAAGTGATGGGACATAATTAAAGCATGCAGGATAAGACGATAAACAAACATGGATGACATAGACTTAACAAAGGTGGAAGGAGGAAAGGGGGTCCGAAAATTAAAATAAAATACATTTGTGACTTAGAGACCTGAGAAATTACTTTGTTACAATCAGAGCAGCAGTGGCGTGAAACACAAGAGACACTGACAAAGAAGAATCAGAAGAAATGCACACCTTGACGGTAACATGTAATACACCTCCCTCAGAAATATATGTAAAGAGGCTTATCAAGTTTTTTCTTCCATCCTGCCTATATGCTCTCGTATTCTGCCCCTTCGTTTCTCCGTCATAACTTGAGAATATCTTACTCAATCTACCTCAAACTTTTAATGCTTAAGTATTATTGTGAAGCTAAACATTGTAATTATTACTGGGTTGCATGACTCGCTTTTCACCTAATTAAAAAAATAATATGGTTGTCCTTATAATCATTTAGGAACAATAATGAGGAATGTTGCTACAACTGACTCGTTACAACTTGTGTGTTTCTACGTGATGTTCGGGGTGTGTTTCTACGTGATGTTTGGGGTGTGTGTTTCTACGTGATGTTCGGGATGTGTGTTTCTACGTGATGTTCGGGATGTGTGTTTCTACGTGATGTTCAGGGTGTGTGTTTCTACGTGATGTTCGGGGTGTGTGTTTCTACGTGATGTTCAGGGTGTGTGTTTCTACGTGATGTTCGGGGTGTGTGTTTCTACGTGATGTTTGGGGCGTGTGTTTCTACGTGATGTTCGGGGTGTGTGTTTCTACGTGATGTTCAGGGTGTGTGTTTCTACGTGATGTTTGGGGTGTGTGTTTCTACGTGATGTTTGGGGTGTGTGTTTCTACGTGATGTTCAGGGTGTGTGTTTCTACGTGATGTTCAGGGTGTGTGTTTCTACGTGATGTTCGGGGTGTGTGTTTCTACGTGATGTTCGGGGCGTGTGTTTCTACGTGATGTTCGGGGTGTGTGTTTCACGTGATGTTCGGGGTGTGTGTTTCTACGTGATGTTCAGGTGTGTGTTTCTACCTGATGTTCGGGTGTGTGTTTCACGTGATGTTCAGGTGTGTGTTTCTACGTGATGTTCGGGCGTGTGTTTCTACGTGATGTTCAGGGTGTGTGTTTCTACGTGATGTTCAGGGTGTGTGTTTCTACGTGATGTTCGGGTGTGTGTTTCTACGTGATGTTCGGGGCGTGTGTTTCTACGTGATGTTCAGGTGTGTGTTTCTACGTGATGTTCGGGTGTGTGTTTCTACGTGATGTTTGGGGTGTGTGTTTCACCTGATGTTCGGGGTGTGTGTTTCTACGTGATGTTCAGGGTGTGTTTCTACGTGATGTTCAGGGTGTGTGTTTCTACGTGATGTTCAGGGTGTGTGTTTCTACGTGATGTTCAGGGTGTGTGTTTCTACGTGATGTTCGGGGTGTGTGTTTCTACGTGATGTTCGGGGTGTGTGTTTCTACGTGATGTTCAGGGTGTGTGTTTCTACGTGATGTTCAGGGTTTGTGTTTCTACGTGATGTTCGGGTGTGTGTTTCTACGTGATGTTCGGGGTGTGTGTTTCTACGTGATGTTCAGGGTGTGTGTTTCTACGTGATGTTCGGGGGTGTGTTTCTACGTGATGTTTGGGGTGTGTGTTTCTACCTGATGTTCGGGGTGTGTGTTTCTACGTGATGTTCAGGGTGTGTGTTTCTACGTGATGTTCAGGGTGTGTGTTTCTACGTGATGTTCGGGGCGTGTGTTTCTACGTGATGTTCAGGGTGTGTGTTTCTACGTGATGTTCAGGGTGTGTGTTTCTACGTGATGTTCGGGGTGTGTGTTTCTACGTGATGTTCGGGGCGTGTGTTTCTACGTGATGTTCGGGGCGTGTGTTTCTACGTGATGTTCAGGGTGTGTGTTTCTACGTGATGTTCAGGGTGTGTGTTTCTACGTGATGTTCGGGGTGTGTGTTTCTACGTGATGTTCGGGGTGTGTGTTTCTACGTGATGTTCGGGATGTGTGTTTCTACGTGATGTTCGGGGTGTGTGTTTCTACGTGATGTTCGGGGGGTTTCTACGTGATGTTCGGGAAGTCTCATCAGTTGGGTCCAGAATGTTTCACTTTTTTTTCGAATTTAAATCTATTTTTAAATTATAATTGTTGATGTCTCATAAATGCCTAAATATAATCATAGGTCAAATTTGGCAATGGGACATATCAGCCCAGTGTGAATATATATATATATAAAATCTTATGACCAAGGATAAAATTCAAGTTTTTCATGGTCTTCTATGTTATTCCAATGTTTTCGAGGAGGGATTAGGTCAAAATACTGAATGAGGTCTTACACAGATTAGCATTTTAGCTAATCTGTAAAAACTAATACAACAAACAATGTATTTTTTTTTTGTTGAGCTTCTTCATATTAGCTTTTATTAATTACCTCTCCTTTATCTCAGAGGTTTCTTAAGATATTTTGCAAATCTGATGCATTTTATTAGTATTTAATGTGAAGAATTTAGTATTTAATGTGATTATTTAAATATATGACCTAAGTTTTGAAAGCCTTCTTATAATATTTAATTTTTCTGTCATTATATGTTTTCAAAGAAGTTTTCATCTTTTTCTATTCTTTTATAAAGATGCGATAAAAGTTTATATCTATTGTCCCTCAGACCATGACATTTAAATTTTGTGAACAATTTATTTATCTAGATATGATATAATAAGTAAAAAACTAACCGCTCTTCCCAACTATAAATTAAGAAAATTCAGGCCAATACGAGTTCTCCCTCATGTAAACTTAATAACTAAAACACTGTGAACAGCTTTCTGGCTTTTGGGCAAAGTTTTAAGGATGTCTGAAAGTGCCATTGACTTGCGTCTCATTGCTACGAAACTGACACCATTTCTCTATCTTGAAACAAATACTCTTCTCGCTCGTCTGACTCTTGATGGCAAGAAACATCCACATAGTTGTGTGCCAAGCAGACATATGCATCCAGTAAAGAATATAAAAGTACTGTACCTTGGCTGGAACAATATACAAAAAAACCTGTTCATAGGAAAAAGAAACTTTTGATGACGTTTCGGTCCGACTTTGACTATTAACTAGTGATACTAATCAATAGTTAATAGTCCAAGTCGAACCGAAACGTGGTCATAAGTTTCGTTCTCCTATGTGTGGGTTATTTATGTATATGCATCAGTTGTTGATGTTGCGACCTTAGAAGAAAGGACGCCATAAATATATTGTATATATTCCTTTTTCATATAATTTTATATTGCTGATGTGTTTATTATCAGCTAAACTGAAAATTTCATGCTTGATATTCATGTTTGACTTGTGTTATTAGCTTATTTACGTAGGTAGGATGTAACAACTACACTTCTTATTGTGCTTGTTGGTAGCAAGTTCTGATTGGCTGCCCACTCTGTTAACTATGTACCTGCTTGTTTTGCAGTTTGTGCCAGGCTCAATCTGGCACCCATCCTGACATTGGATCAACAGGCACTGCCTCGTTCTCTCTCTTGCTGTTCCTGGTGGAGGAAACATCTCTCTCTCTCTATCTCTGTTCTCTTAGCTCGAGTTATGTAGACTCTATTTTTGGTAGAGTATGTGAGCAGGTACATACATCTCGCAACATTATTTAGTCTTAGAGATATTTGACGTTTTCAGAGGTCGTACATTTTGAAACACTCTGTATCTCTAGTCCCGAGTTCAACTATTTACCTACATTGTTCTGGCATCTACGCACCATCGTAGTTGGAAAATTGAAATTCCTGAACTTAGTTTCAGTAATAAGGGAGCTTTATACCTTCAGGGAGGATTTACTGATGGTCCCCCAGTTAGGGTCGTCTTTTGTCTCCTTGTTCCTTGCCTGACGCTGTGCTGTTCACTGCTGCTTCCAGCATTATTGCTGTTTTGCGAATGAGTATTCATATTTTTGAAGCACCCCGTTTGATTGCCCAGATTCTTGAGAAGCTAGCTTATATAGGGACTTGGTGTTATCAATCACTTTCTAAGTCAAGTCGATTCTTACTGAGTATATATCGGTATTACTGGGCACATACCGAGCATTACTGAGCACGCACATGCACACACACACACGTACCTACTTATATTATTCTTGTATTAATGAGTAAATCTCATAGCAACGTACCTGCTGGTACATATTAAAGAGTACAGTATATTAATATGCCCATTGCACCATATACTTATACGTACATATTAAGAATAAGTGTCATTAGAAAGTACAATACGTTGTACTATAAAGATAACAACCAAGACACCTTTGTTATTAAAGATCTCAGCTTTTATTTAGATGGTTTCTATTCATCCAGTTGTCATAAAGCGCTACTGAGAAATGACATAATTTTACAGGATAACTGAACATAGATGAAATCTGACAAACTGATAAGAAACCAGAAACAGACTAAATGCTCAAAGGGGATCAATAAGTTGACCTGGTAGTTTCTGGTGATGTCTTCAGTTAACAGATGTCTCATTTTGTAACAGCTGACGTGTACGTGAGTACAAATAGGAAGCACGTCTTAAGATGAATAATAAAAAATAAATATAATGAGCTGTTACGATTGTTATAGAGAATAACGTTAAAGTGTGAATTTTTAGAGAAGGTTTAACTCCTGGTTATAAGAACATAAGAACATAAGAAAGAAGGAACACTGCAGCAGGCCTACTGGCCCATGCGAGGCAGGTCCAAATCTCCAACGGCTTAAGCCAATGCCCCGACCCAGCCAGGTCAGGTTACATTCACTTAAGGAAGGAGCACTGCATCTGACCTAGTAGCACAACCTAGTCAGGACCAATTCACACCCAACCGCACCCACTCATATAATTGTCCAGCCGACCACCTGGTCAGGTCACTTCCACTTAAGGAATTAGTACAGGTCAGGTTACTTTCACTTAAGGAAGGAGCACTGCATCTGACCTAGTACAAGCTCACACCCATCCACACCCACTCATGTATTTATCTAACCTATTTTTAAAACTACACAACGTCTTAGCATCTATGACGGTACTCGGGAGTTTGTTCCACTCATCCACAACTCTATTACCAAACCAGTGCTTTCCTATATCCTTCCTGAATCTGAACTTTTCCAACTTGAAACCATTGCTGCGAGTCCTGTCTTGGTTGGATATTTTCAGCACGCTATTTACATCCCCTTTGTTTATTCCTGTTTTCCATTTGTACACCTCAATCATATCCCCCTAATTCTACGCCTTTCTAGAGAGTGCAGATTCAGGGCCCTCAGTCTATCCTCATAGGGAAGATTTCTGATACATGGGATCAACTTTGTCATCCTCCTCTGTACGTTTTCCAGTGCATTTATATCCATTCTGTAATACGGTGACCAGAACTGTGCAGCATAATCTAAATGAGGCCTAACCAAAGATATATAGAGTTGAAGAACAACCTGAGGACTTCTGTTATTTATACTTCTTGATATGAAGCCAAGGATTCTGTTAGCTTTATTGCGAACACTTATGCACTGTTGTCTAGGCTTCAGATTACTACTAACCAGAACTCCTAAATCCTTCTCGCAATTACAAGTAATAAGATCTATATTATTCAGCTTATATGTGGCATGGTTATTGTCCTGCCCAACATTTAGAACTTTGCATTTGTTTACATTAAACTGCATCTGCCACTTCTCCGACCACTGCATCAGTCTATTCAAA
>WNWK01015143.1:0-48842 GCA_009830355.1 Cherax destructor
AGTACGGAGTAAATTCTCAGGTAGTGGTGGTTTTGATAAGGACTTGCCTTGTATTGGCCAGTAGGCCTTCTGCAGTGTTCCTCCATTCTTATGTTCTTATGTACTTCAGCTCCTGAAGCTATACTGGCCCCAGGGAAGCAATAACTCCCATCCAGAAGTAAATATTTGACTTCTGTATGAGTGGTAGAAGTATAACTATGTGACAAGTAATGGAAAAGGATTAAAAGCAAAAAAAAAAAAAAAGGAGATCTTTTATTATAAAGTTTAACCTTCTAAAAGCTATACAAAGCACTTCATAAACCCTCTTTTAAATGAAGCATCGTAATTAAAAAACAAGTCTTCTGCTACATATTTTTTCGCCTCAGTAAGAGTTTGATGTCGCTTTCAACAACCTACTAAACTCTGGCTCTTAACAAATCCGTCAAAATGGAGTTGAAACTTGAATATGGTTCAGCCCGCCAAAGACTAATAGTTTCGTTATGACTTGTTTATTTTGGATGCATTAGCTAAAACATATACAAGGATACTATATTCCCCTGTCAGCTTCAGAAAGAATATACCGCCCTCCGGAATTGCTTATTCCAATCTGGAGTATACACTTCCACCTGGAATCAGTTTCCTCCCTCTGGAATCATGTGGGCTGATCTGGAAGGCCAGCATCAGCAAGCATGTAGAGGCCACAGCAAGCACTTTGATCACTGTTTGCAAGACTGAACTCTGTGGAGACCCTATTAGTCCCATCCTGATCGTCAAACTCACCTTGCCTGCAAAACTGGGTTTACTAAATTCATAGCGAAGCGCTAAATCCACCGGGGGGAAAAGGGGTGGGGGAGGGTCATACAGTGCTTGGGAGAATGTGAGTAATTCACGTCTGATCCGAGGAAGGGAAGCTCCAGTTCCTAGGGTCAAGAGCGCTTCTCCAGCACCAGAGTACCCAGTTAAAATAAGGAATTTGCCCCGAAGGTGGAAGAATATGTATCAAGTAGAGAGGTTACAAAAATATGCATTAGTTTTAGCTACTACACACTAAGTCTTCAGTGAAAGGCTTTGGATCCAAGGAATTAGCTCTAACCTTCCCTTCTCTGGATCAAACCTGATCACCTCCCATTCCCCAGGCACTATAAGGTTCAGTGCTTCCCCATGAATAACAATAATAATAATAATAATAATAATAATAATAATAATAATAATAATAATAATAATAATAATAATAATAATAATAATCATAGTAATTAGACACCAAAACTTATTTAACCAGAAATAAAATGCAATCTACTAAGCCCCTTTACACTAGAATATTTGTCTTCACGGTCCTAATGAGCCTAACCAAAGCAATCTTGAATTCTCAACCAAAACTACGTCACTAGTTGGTTGAGTGGTTGGATAATTGGTTGGATGATCTGGTGACACCCCCTCCTCCCTCTCTCTCGCAGTTATTTTATCTAATTTTATAATACCATTAACAGTTGTAAATGGTTTAGGCTCAGTGTTCCTACACTCGGTGTTCCTACACTCGGTGTTCCTACACTCGGTGTTCCTACACTCGGTGTTCCTACACTCGGTGTTCCAACACTGCCACCAATTTGTCGTGTGGGGGTTCGAACGATGGAATGGCTGGTAACTTCTATATTGAAGGTAAAATAAAGGAGGGCACCAAGCCTGACCTATCGTCTCTGTACTCTGCTCAGAACTGAGAAGCCCAGTGCCCGGAGGGCATTCAAAGAGCTCATACGTCATGCTGGGTCAGCATGAGTCACATAAGACGGTGAATCAGTAACGGTTATTGGTAAGACACAAATACTACTACTGACACATCTACTCGACAGATATGAATTAATACTTCATTCTTACACCAGCATCAACATAAACACCATCCTCTGTAAAGACAAAAAAAAAATGCAAACTTCCATTGGATGCACCGGGTACAGATACTCGTATATCTGCAAGTTGTTGATTGATGTGCCCGGGAGCAGAAGGTATCTTCTCTCTAGCATAAGTAAAGGTTAGAGAGCAGTCACCTGCGTGGGCATGTTTGTCCGTCTCTCTCTCCCCACTAAAATATCAACCACCACACAACATGCTGGCCAGCTGGGTCAGTTAGGCAACGCAGCCGTAAAATTGACTTCGTTGATCCCTCCAGGAGGTATTGCCGGCTTGCGAGAGTTATCTGGGAAGCTGGTACCTCTGGGTGGTGTGGGAGGCGGAGGAGTTATTGGGATACCGGTCCCCTCCAGGTGACGTGGGGAACGCGTGGGATTTATTGGGAGGCTGATCCCTTCAGGTGGTTTTGAGAGACGTATGGGAGATTTTGGGACGCTGGCCCACTCCACGAGGTGTGGGAGACCTGAGGGAGTTGTTGGGATGCACAAGCATCGATCCCAGCTTATTACCACTATTAAATTCCTCAACTGGTTGCTGGCTGGAGCCGGCCAAGATATAAAAGATGATTGAATGTTAATTTTAAAGCTCCTGCAAGCACCTCCCCGCAGAGCATTTTCCCCGTATCGCATCTTTCCTAGGAAGATTTCTTCAGTGTCCTCTGCTTCTGCATTTCTATCCTTGACTCATACACGTAGATAATACATGATGGTTTATAATCCAGATAAAAGTAGATAGTGTGAACTTACAAGTGCTCTGCTCTCTGTCTTTCCCAGGTATACCATGTATATACATAAATAATACACTATACTGACATGTGTCTAATTCTTCACCCCCATGTATCTTATGTATATGTCTGTGTTACTGAATCCCTGTCTCTCTGCACATTTTCGTATGTGTCACTGCATCCTTATCTCTCTGCCTATCTTCTGTTAAGATGATGAATAGTCTAGGACCACGGATGTTGATACAATGTTCTCTTAT
This sequence comes from Cherax destructor, assembly GCA_009830355.1. Taxonomy (NCBI): domain Eukaryota; kingdom Metazoa; phylum Arthropoda; class Malacostraca; order Decapoda; family Parastacidae; genus Cherax; species Cherax destructor. Next base: position 2,863 of record WNWK01015143.1, read on the forward strand.
TGTTCCCACGAAGCCCTTGATTTTCGCTGGGTTTATTGAATTTTTTTTCTCATATATCTCACTCCAGCAGGGTGTTATGACAGTGTGCAAATTTAAGACTAGGCCCTGAAGTACTTTCCAAGTATAAAGTATATATTATCATGCTCTCTCTCTCTCTCTCTCTCTCTCTCTCTCTCTCTCTCTCTCTCTCTCTCTCTCTCTCTTTCTCTCTCTGCTTATTTGTGCTTTATTTTATTACTGTACACTTGTATATCTGTCTTACCTTTATCTGTTAGTATTATATTATTAGGAAACTCAGTGCCAAGCATTTCTGGCTCAAATTGTTATTATCGACTCTTCAATTTCATTAGTCGTTCCAGTAATGAACACAAGAAGGCCTGGCCAGAGACTGGACTGGGGGGTGGGGGGGGTAGTTATGGCGATAGTCGAAGGTCTCTCCGGCCAAGAGCGACCAGTCATGAAGCTTGGTCTGGGACCAGCCAGCGGGGGCGTTGGTCTCTTGAAGCAACAGAATTCATTCTGAGGCCAGCGAGCTCGCCCACTCACTGCGTCACACAGGCGTCACACATCATCGCACAGCGTCACACATCGTCACACAGGCGTCACACATAATCGCACAGCGTCACACATCATCGCACAGCGTCACACATCATCGCACAGCGTCACACATCGTCACAGAAAGCGACAAAGCAACTTTCTGGATAAAGCAACATTTCGCATAAAGCAGTCTATTTCTGCATGAAGCAAGAAACTTTCTACATGACGTAAGAAACTTTCTACATGAACCAAGTGAAACTTTGTGAATAAAGCAAGCAAAATTTGTGCATGAAGCAACTTTCTGCTTGAAACTATTTTCTACATGAAGCAAGCAACTTTCTGCATAAAACAACTTCCTGCAAGAAGCAAGCAACTTTCTGCCTGAAGCAACGTTTTACATGAAGCAAACACCTTTCTGCATGAAGCAAGCAATTTTGTGCATGAAGCAGGTAACGTCTGCATGAAGCAACTTTTTACATGAACCAAGCAACCTTCTGCACAAAGCAAGCAACTTTCTGCTCTCGAAACAAGCAACTTTCCGCATGAAGCAAACGACTTTCTGCATGAACAAGCAACTTTCTGCATGAAGCAAGAAACTTTCTGCACAAAACAAAGAACTTTCTGCACGAAGCAAACAACTTTCTTCACAAAGCAAGCGACTTTCTGCATGAACGAGCAAATTTTGCATAAAGCAAGCAACTTTTTGCATGAAGCAAGCAATATTCTGCACTAATCAAGCAAATTTCTCCATGAAGCAAGCGAATTTCTGCATGAAGCAACTTTCTGCATAAAGCAAGTAACTTTCTCCATAAAGCAAGCAACTTTCTGCACGAAGCCAGCAGCTTTCTGCAGAAAGCAAACAATAAGCAAGCAACTTTCTGCACAAAGCAAGCAACTTTCTGCAAGAAGCCAGTAACTTTCTGCAGAAAGCAAAGCGACTTTCTGCACGACGGGGCTTTCTGCATGAAACAAGCATCTTTCTACAAAAATCAAGCAACTTTCTGCACGCAGGAAGCAACTTTCTGCATGACGTAAGCAACTTTCTACATGAAGTAAGCAACTTTCTACATGAAACAAGCAACTTTCTGCATGAAGCAACTTTCCGCATGAAGCAAGCAACTTTCTACATGAAGCAACTTTCCGCATGAAGCAACTTTCTGCATGAAGCAACTTTCCGCATGAAGCAACTTTCCGCATGAAGCAAACAACTTTCTACATGAAGCAACTTTCCGCATGAAGCAACTTTCTGCATGAAGCAACTTTCTGCATGAAGCAACTTTCCGCATGAAGCAAGCAACTTTCTACATGAAGCAACTTTCCGCATGAAGCAACTTTCTGCATGAAGCAACTTTCCGCATGAAGCAACTTTCCGCATGAAGCAAGCAACTTTCTACATGAAGCAACTTTCCGCATGAAGCAACTTTCTGCATGAAGCAACTTTCTGCATGAAGCAACTTTCCGCATGAAGCAACTTTCTGCATGAAGCAACTTTCCGCATGAAGCAAGCAACTTTCTACATGAAGCAACTTTCTGCATGAAGCAACTTTCTGCATGAAGCAACTTTCTGCATGAAGCAACTTTCCGCATGAAGCAAGCAACTTTCTACATGAAGCAACTTTCTGCATGAAGCAACTTTCTGCATGAAGCAACTTTCCGCATGAAGCAATCAACTTTCTACATGAAGCAACTTTCTGCATGAAGCAACTTTCCGCATGAAGCAACTTTCCGCATGAAGCAACTTTCCGCATGAAGCAAGCAACTTTACTGAGCAACTTTAACAAGCATCATATAATTCATAACATAATACTGAAGCACTATCCATGCAAGAACTTTTATGCCTTTCTCAGAAGAATTTGCAGAGTTCGCATGACAACTTTATGGCAATTAACTTTTACGTGAAGCAACTTGTCTGATGAGATGGTGTGATGAAGAACTTGTCGCATGGCTAGTAGGTGGTACGATGAGATTTTGCATGAGCAAGGTGAGCAAGTGGTAATTTGATGAAGCATCGATGAGCAAGTTTGGTAGATAATTCATGTGATAGTGGTAGGATGTCAGATGGTGTGCTTAGTAGAGTAATGGTGCTGAGGATTGGTACTTATGTTGTAGGTGGTAGAAGGCTAAGTCGATGGTGGTAGTGGTGGTAGTTGTGGTGGTGGTAGGTGGTAGTGGGGGTAGGTGGTAGAGGTGACAGGTGGTAATGGTGGTAGATGGTAGTGGTAGTAGTTGTGGGGGTGATAGGTGGTGGTGGATGGTAGATGGTAGTGGTTGTAGCGGTAGTGGTGCTGATGGTAGTGGTGGTAGGCGGTAGTGGTGGTAGGTGGTAGAGGTGGCAGGTGGTAATGGTGGTAGTGGTGGTAGGTGGTAGTGGTGCTAGTTGGGGTGGTGGTGGTGGTAGTGGTGGATGTGGTGGTGATAGGTGATAATGGTGGTAGGTGGTAATGGTGGTAGGTGGTAGAGGTGGCAGGTGGTAATTGTTGTAGGTGGTAGTGGTGGTAGGTGGTAGAGGTGGCAGGTGGTAGAGGTGGCGGGTGGTAGAGGTGGCAGGTGGTAATGGTGGTAGGGGTGGTACGCGGTAGTGGTGGTTGTAGTGGTAGTGGTGGTAGGTGATGGTGGTGGTGATGGTAGTAGTGGCAGTGGTGGTAGTAGTGGTAGTGGTAGGTGGAATCAGTGAACACAAGACCTGCACATCACAAGTCACTTCTTTACCAAAGAAGAAACACTTCACATTATCACTGGTAGTGGTGGTAGGTGGTAGAGGTGACAGGTGGCAATGACAGTGGTTGTAGCGGTAGTGGTAGTGGTGGTAGTTCCATGTGAATATTCCTCATGATTATCACAAATAAATATCCCGTAGAATATCGACCCGAATACTTCCCATGAATGAAAAAAAAATATCCTCCAGATATTCCTCAATAAATATCCATAAATATTATCCGCTAATCTTCCTTGCGAATAGCAAAAAATGATGCGTAATCTACCCTCCCAGAAATGTTATTATGTATCTCATTATAATTATTGCAATTATAATGAAGCTTTAGTAAATATTACTTCAATTACTGGAAAATTACTTCAGTGCTAAATACCATTAATGTACTACCATTATTGACCTGACTACCATTAATGTACTGACTACCATTAATGTACTATCTTTAGTGTACTACCATTAACGTACTACCATTATTGTCCTGACTATTAATATAATGACTACCATTATTCTGCTGACTACCATTAATGTACTCACTATCATTATTGTACTGACTACGATTAATGAACTACCATTAATGTACTACCATTATTGTCCATACTACCATTATTGTCATGACTACCATTAATGTACTATCATTATTGTCCTCACTACCATTAATGTCTTGACTACCATTATTGTCCTGACTACCATTAATGTCCTAACTACCAATGTTGTCCTGACTACCATTATTGTCCAGGCTACCATTAATGTATTGACCATTAATGTACTACTATTATTGTCCTGACTACCATTAATGTACTACCATTAATGTACTGACTACCATTATTGTCCTGACTACCACTCTTATCCTGACTACCATTGTCCTACTACCATTATTATCCTGACTACCATTATTGTCCAGGCTACAATTAATGTCCTGACTATTAATGTACTACCATTATTTTCCTGACTACTATTAATGTAATGACTATCATTAATGTCCTTACTACCATTAATGTCCTGACTCCTATTAATGTCCAGACTACCATTACTGTCCTGACTACCATTAATCTACTGGCTACCATTAATATCCTGACTACCATTAATGTGGTGACTACCATTAATGTACTGACTACCATTAAAGTACTGACTACCATTAATATCCTGATTTCCATTAATGTGGTGACTACCATTAATGTGACTACCATTAATGTGCTGACTACCATGAATGTACTGACTACCATTAATGTTCCGACTACTATTAATGTACTGACTACCATTAATGTACTGAATACCATTAATGTACTGCCTACCATTATTGTCCTGACTACCATTAATGTACTGAATACCATTAATGTACTGACTACCATTACTGTCCTACTATCATTAATGTACTGACTACCATATTAATGTACTGACTACCATTATTGTCCTGACTACCATTAATGTCCTGAATACCATTAATGTACTGACTACCATTACTGTCCTACTATCATTAATGTACTGACTACCATATTAATGTACTGACTACCATTACTGTCCTGACTACCATTAATATCCTGGTTACCAGGTTGGTTGATCCTCTGTGACTGCTGTAATTCCAGTCTTTGAGGGAGAGGTCTTGATCCAAGGAATTGGAGTTACCCTTCCTTGGATCAGTCATGATTGCCTCCCATACCGAGGCGCTATAAGACCCCCGTGCGTGCTTAGAGCTCACCTCTGAATTTCATTATAAATTGTCTTTTACAATGACGGGGAAGCGGTAAACTCATACGGGTCAAGCGTGCCACAAGCTGCCTGGTCCAGTAATTTCAGTAATTTAAATATGGTCGAGAGATTCCCAAAATTATTGAAAAACAAATGATGAAAGGCCATTAGCGAGGTAATTAATCTTAATTATCCGCGGACAGTCCAAACAGAACTACTGACAGAGGTGCACACAAACCCACAGAAACAGTCACACACACACACACACACACACACACACACACACACACACACACACACAAAATGATTAATGATATCTGGTCCTCATTAACATATCAACGCTAAAATATTTGCCCTCTAAAGGCTGGCGGAAATGTTCAGACTTTCTTGACGCATTTTTCGCGTACGGCGTAAAATAATTATATTCTAATTATAAGGAGGTTTTAGACTCCTAGGGGGTCACATATGTCACATTGTAATAATGATTATAATATAATATAATATAATATAATATATATATATATATATATATATATATATATATATATATATATATATATATATATATATATATATATATATATATATATATATATTGTCGTGCCGATTAGGTAAAATGCCAATTAGCAAGAACTCATTTAAAATTAAGTCCTTTCTAAAAAAATTCTCTTATACGTTTAAAGATATATTTTTTCATTTATGTTAATGTAAAAATTTATAATTTTGAACCAAGAGAAACTTTGAAAACCTACCTAACCTTATTACAACAAGCGCAATTTAATTTAGCCTAACCCAACTAAATATATTTTAGATACGTTAACATTAATTTAATAATAAACAAACACAATTAAATATATTTTTTTCGTTATGTTCAGAATGATTTTGGCGAAATTATTACATACACAAATTTTCACTTGTCTTATATGGCAAGGTGAGCGTTGCTATTTAAGCTAAAATCGCAAGTTTTACCTAATCGGCACGACATATATATATATATATTATTTTTTTTCAACAAGTCAGCCGTCTCCCACCGAGGCAGGGTGACCCAAAAAGAAAGAAAATCCCCAAATACTTTCATCATCATTCAACACTTTCACCACACTCATACATAATCACTGTCTTTGCAGAGGAGCTCAGATACGACAGCTGAGAATTGTCCCTCCCAGCTGTCACTATCCCAGACCCCTCCTTTAAAGTGCAGGCAGTGTACTTCCCATTTCCAGGACTCAAGTCCAACTAAATCAATTAACTGGTTTCCCTGAATCCCTTCACAAAATGTTACCCTGCTCACACTCCAACAGATCGTCATGTCCCAAAAACCATTCGTCTCCATTCACTCCTATCTAACACGCTCACACATGCTTGCTGGAAGTCCAAGCCCCTTGCCCACAATACCTCCTTTACCCCTTCCCTCCAACCTTTTCTAGGACAACCCCCTAACCCGCCTTCCTTCCCCTACAGATTTATACGCTCTCCAAGTCATTCTACTTTGATCCATTCTCTCTAAATGACCAAACCACCTCAACAACCCATCTTCAGCCCTCTGACAAATACTTTTAGTAACTCCACACCTTCTCCTAATTTCCACATTCCGAATTTTCTGCATAATATTTACACCACACATTGCCCTTAGACAGGACATCTCCCCTGCCTCCAGCCTCCTCCTCGCTGCAGCATTTGCAACTCATGCTTCACACCCATATAAGAGTGTTGGTACCACTATACTTTCGTACATTCCCTTCTTTGCCTCCATGGATAACGTTTTTTGTCTCCACAGATACCTCAACGCACCACTCACCTTTTTTCCTTCATCAATTCTATGGTTAACCTCATCCTTCATAAACCCATCCGCTGACACGTCAACTCCCAAATATCTGAACACATTTACTTCTTCCATAATCCCTCTCTCCAATGTGATATCCAATTTTTCTTTATTTAAATCGTTTGATACCCTCATCACCTTACTCTTATCTCTGTTCACTTTTAACTTTCTACCTTTACATACTCTCCCAAACTCGTCCACTAACCTTTGCAACTTTTCTTTAGAATCTCCCATAAGCACAGTATCATCAGCAAAAAGTAACTGTCAACTCCCATTTTGCATTTAATTCCCCATAGTTTAATCCCACCCCTCTCCCCAACACCCTAGCATTTACTTCTTTTACAAACCCATCTATAAATATATTAAACAACCATGGTGACATTACACATCCCTGTCTAAGACCTACTTTTACCGGGAAGTAATCTCCCTCTCCTACACACCCTAACCTGAGCCTCACTATCCTCATAAAAACTCTTTATAGCCTTCAGTAACTTACTACCTATTCCATACACTTGCAACATTTGCCACATTGCTCCCTATCCACTCTATCATATGCCTTTTCTAAATCCATAAATGCAATAAAACTTCTATACCTTTATCTAAATACTGTTCACATATATGCTTCACTGTAAACACTTGATCTACACATCCCCTACCCACTCTAAAGCCTCCTTGCTCATCTGCAATCCTACTCTCTGTCTTACCTCTAATTCTTTCAATAATAACCCTGCCATACACTTTACCTGGTATACTCAGTAAACTTATTCCCTATAATGTTTACACTCTCTTTATATATATATATATATATATATATATATATATATATATATATATATATATATATATATATATATATATATATATATATATATATATATATATATATTGTGTGTGTGTGTGTCTTGAGGCCTACACTACATATCTTTCTGTATATACACAGAATTGTGTATCTCTCTGTATTTGTCTGTTCTGTCTGTGTGTCCGTCTCTCTCTCTCCACCACTAACACCACCCTGACACGACCACCACCTACAAAGCCACCCCCACTCCCACTTCCGCACAAGCACCTACCATCTCCCACCAAGCCACCACCAATCATGATACCACCACCACCACCCACTAAGACCCCACCAAGCATCTCAAACTCATCACCACCTACCAAAGCATCGCCCACCGCACCATCATCTACCATGCCACCACCACCACCCACGAAGCATCGCCCACCCACCACCACCCACTACCACCCATCAAGCCTCTCTCTACCCACCACCCATAGCATGTTCTCGCAAGTTATCACCTCTACACCCTTTCCCTCATTTATCTTGTTCACGCTTTAACTGACCATTTTGTTCCGCTCCCTTTTCTTCCCCATATATATATATATATATATATATATATATATATATATATATATATATATATATATATATATATATATATATATATATATATATATTGTGTGTGTGTGTGTGTGTGTGTGTGTGTGTGTGTGTGTACTCACCTAATTGTGGTTGCAGGGGTCGAGACTCAGCTCCTGGCCCCGCCTCTTCGCTGTCCGCTACTGGGTCTCTGCTCTCCCTGCTCCATGAGCTTTATCATACCTTGTCTTACTATGTATGGTTCCCGCCTCCACTATATCGTTCGCTATACTATTCCACTTCCTAACTACTCTATGGCTGAAGAAATGCTTCCTAACATCCCTTTAACTCATCTGAGTCTTCAGCTTCCAGTTGTGTCCCCTTGTTTCTGTGTTCCCTCTCTGGAACATCCTGTCACTATCTACCTTGTCGATTCCCTGCAGTATTTTGTATGTCGTTATCATGTCTCCTCTAACCCTTCTGTCCTCCAGTGTTGTTAGCCCTATTTCCCTCAACCTTTCTTCATATGGCATTCCCCTGTGTGTGTGTGTGTGTGTGTGTGTGTGTGTTACTCACTTAGTTGTGGTTGCAAGGGTCGATTCACAGCTCCTGGCCCCGCCTCTTCACTGGCCGCTACTCGGTCACTCTACTCGCTCCATGAGCTTTATCATACCTCTCCTTAAAGCTATGTATGGATCCTGCCTCCACTACATCACTTCCAGACTGTTCCACTTCCTGACAACTCTGTGACTGAAGAAATATTTCCTAACATCTCTGTGGTTCATCTGAGTCTTCAACTTCCAAATGTGACCCCTCGTCTCTGTGTCCCACCTCTGGAACATTCTGTCTCTGTTCACCTTGTCGATTCCTCTCAGTATTTTGTATGTCGTTATCATATCCCATTATCATATCCCGTTATCATATCCCACTCCTGTCTTCCAATGTCGTCAGGTCGATTTCCCGTAACCTTTCCTCGTAGGACATACCCCTTAGCTCCGGGACTAGTCTTGTTGCAAACCTCTGCACTTTTTCTAGTTTCCTTACATGCTTGGCTAGATAAGGGTTCCAAACTGGCGCTGCATACTCCAGTATGGGCCTAACGTACACAGTGTGCAGGGTCCTGAATGACTCCTTATTAAGATGTCGGAATGCTGTTCTTAGGTTTGCCAGGCGTCCGTATGCTGCAGCAGTTATTTGGTTGATGTGCGCCTCAGATGTGCCCGGTCTGTGTGTGTGTGTGTGTATGTGTGTGTGTGTGTGTGTGTGTCTTGCCGAATACGTAAAACCTGTGATTTTGGTTTAAATAGCAACGCACTTCTTGCCGAATAGGCAAACGAAAATTTGAGTAGGCAATAATTTCTCAAAAATCATTCTGAACCTAACAAAAAAAATATTTCATTGTGTTTGTTTATTATCAAATTACACAAATAACCCGCATATAGGAGAGAGAGTTATATGTATATATTTAGTTGGTCTAGGCTAAATTAAATTGCGTGTTTTATAATAAGATTAGGTAAGTTTCCTAAGATTCCTTTGGTACAAAATCATTAATTCTTTTATCATAAATGAAAATATATATCTTTAAATGTATAAGAGAAATTTTTAGAAAGGACTTAATTTTAAGCAAACCTTACCACTCTCTCTCTCTCTCTCTCTCTCTCTCTCTCAACTACTATTACACTCTCCCCTTTTCCCCAGTTTGGTTCCAATATTTCATGCTAAATAATGACTCGCTGCCTCCTTTCATTTGGCTGGTCCCCCTCTCGCACTATATATTCCCATTCACCAGTCTTCTCCACAAAAATTCTCCCCTCCCTCCTTCTGTACTTCCCTCATTTTGCACTTGCCTTCTTCTCTCCTTCCCTACTTTCCTCATTTTGTTATTGCCTTCTTCTCTCCTTTCCCACTTTCCTCATTTTGCCTTTGCCTGTCTTGCCCTCCCTCCATACTTCTCTCAGCTTGTCCTAACCTATCACACACACACACATACACGTGTGTGTGTATTAGTTACTATTTTGTCAAAGGCACTTGTCGATAAGACACTTGGTCTGTTCGGTGTTTGTGTGTGTGTGGGGGGGAGGGGGGTCGTATATTTCGGACCTGTCAGACTAGTCTGCATTTCTTTGCTATCTCTTCCTGTCTTTCTTTTTGTCTCTGTATGCATGTCTGTCTGTCTATCTTTCTCTCTCTCATACCCACACACACACACAGACAGACACACACACACACACACACACACACACACACACATACACACACACATACACACACATACACACAGCTACTTTTATATTCATTACTCGCATGAAGGTTGTATTTTCTCTCCACAAAACAGTGGACATGGTCACAACGTTCACGATACTTAGATTATCATAACCCATAAGGGTTAACTCTTAGTTATGATTATGATACCCATAAGGTATTGATAAGGTGGACATACACTGTCTGAAACCCCGGAAACAGAATAAGATTATTATTATTATTAATTTTATTATTTTTCTTCTTCTTCTTCTTCTTCTTCTTCTTCTTATTATTATTATTATTATTATTATTATTATAATATTTAAGAGTTATGTAGTGCTTAGAGAATAATAAGCATTCAGGTTTGATATGGGAAAATAGAAGGCCCCCCCCTCCCTCTGAGCGAAAGAGATGACTTATTCTAATTATTATTATTACTGATTTGGAGAAAAAATTAACCCGTAGGAGTCATAGTGTTTGGGTCATTGAAGGTAATCAGGTTTGGTTCAAAGGGGAACGTAGCTCCATTTCATTGGATCACGAGCTAATCATCAGCAAGAAATACGCTCGAAAGGATGAATGATGAACTAGACTAAGAAATAAGGTACAGGAAGAGAGCTAGGTACACCGAGGAATGTACTAGGGTGGGTAGACTCACCTGGGTAACCTTACCAGTACACTCTAGCTAGCCAGGGGTACTACCTGGTTGCCCAGCCAACTCGAAATATTGAAACCACTTGATTTTACGACAACACGGTGATCGATGCAGCCTCAAGATGGGGGCTCTTTAATTACGAACCTTGATTTCTTCCACTTCATCGAATGGCCGTAGGAACTATGATGAACCACACACGGGTTGTTCACGTCTTCCTGGCTACGAGCAGGTTTGCGTTCTTTGAGCCGTTGTTTCAGACTTCTGGCCGTTTCTCCCACATATAGTTTATCACAGCCACCTCAGGGGATGATGCAGACCCCTGTGTTGACATCTATGAGAGTAAGTGTGGCTTTCTTAACCAGATCCTTGACGGTTGGAGTCATATAGTGTCTGGTGGAATGGGAGGCATTCAGGTTCCATCCAAGGGACTGGGTCTCTGGCGCCGGTGGTCACGCTCAGGTTATAACAGGCTAGGACACTATCCACGTTATTGGCTACCTTACCACACGGGTTTATGATGCAATGTTTTCTCCTGCTGTCATTGATTAAACTGAACAGGAACTGTAGACTAGTGAACAGATGTTGGATGTAAGAGGCCTCCTCGTTGAAGAATGTCGGACTGAAGATCTTATGGGCAGGTTACATGCACAGTGCGTTCATTTCTCACTATTTCCCGTCTCAATAAAATTGTAATAAACACATGGAGATAACACATAAAACAGAGTTGGCCTGTATGTTTTCACCCGACCTGGAAGTCAAAATATGCTAATCAGTTTTATTTTCCATGTACTTCTCTCTCTCTCTCTCTCTCTCTCTCTTTATATATATATATATATATATATATATATATATATATATATATATATATATATATATATATATATATATATATATATATATATATGCTAGAATTCAAGAGCAGGCGAAATATTCCAAACACTGATCTCTGCCGACGGAACTCGAACCTACGAACCTCATGACAAGGTACGCAGTGCTACCGACCGTACCACACTGGTCCAATACCTTGGCATCCAGCTTTCGCTAGACGTTATTCCAAGGCAGCCAGCTTTCAGGCAGGAAGGCTTACAGCTTTTCATCTCATCCCTGCATGCATCGACACAACTAGAGATTTTTACAATGCTAGGAATTCGCAAGAGCAGGCGAAATATTCACAAACACTGATCTCTGGCCGACGGAGACTCAACCTACGAACCTCGAACCTACGAACCAGCAAAGCTGGATGCCAAGTATTGGACCAGTGTGGTACGGTCGGTAAAGCACTGCGTACCTTGTCATGAGTTCGTAGGTTCGAGTCTCTCGGCCAGAGATCATGTTTATATATATATATATATATATATATATATATATATATATTCAACAGGTCGGTCGTCTCCCACCGAGGCAGGGTGACCCAAAAATCTCACTCATACATAATCACTGTCTTTGCAGAGTCGCTCAGATATGACAGTTTAGAAGTCCCTCCAAACTGCCAATAAGCAAAAACCCCTCCTTTAAAGTGCTGGCATTGTACTTTCCATCTCCAGGACTCAAGTCCGGGCTGCCGGTTTCCCTAAATCCCTTCATAAATGTTACCTTGCTTACACTCCAACAGCACGTCAAGTCCTAAAAACCATTTTTCTCCATTTGCTTCTATCTAACACGCTCACGCAAGCTTGCTGGAAGTCCAAGCCCCTTGCACACAAAACCTCCTTTACCCCTCCTCCAACCTTTCCTAGGCCGACCCCTAACCCGCCTACCCTCCACTACAGATTTACACACTCTCGAAGTCATTCTATTTCGTTCCATCCTCTCTACATGTCCAAACCATCTCAATAACCCCTCCTCAGCTCTGGATAATAGTTTTGGTAATCCCTCACCTCCTCCTAATCTCTAAACTACGGATTCTCTGCATTATTTTCACACCACACATTGCCCTCAGACATGACATCTCCACTGCCTCCAGCCTTCTCCTTGTTGCAACATTCACCACCCATGCCTCACACCCATACAAGAGCGTTGGTATAACTATACTCTCATACATTCCCCTCTTTGCTTTCATGGATCAAGTTCTTTGTTTCCACAGACTCCTCAGTGCACCACTCACCTTTTCCCCCTCGTCAATTCTATGATTCACCTCATCTTTCATAGACCCATCTGCTGACACGTCCACTCCCAAATATCTGAATACATTCACCTCCTCCATACTCTCTCCCACCAATCTGATATCCAATCTTCCGTTACCTAATTTTTTTATCCTCATCACCTTACTCTTTCCAATATTCACTTTTAATTTCCTTCTTTTACATACCCTACCAAACTCATCAACCAACCTCTGCAACTTCTCTTCAGAATCTCCCAAAAGCACAGTGTCATCAGCAAAGAGCTGATGACAAAGATGATAGTGTATATTATACACACACAACAAACGGAAGGTTATGAAAATTGAGCAAGGGTTAAGAAGGCCGGAAACAAAGTATAGACTTGGGAGACAGAGCATAATGCAAAGCATATCACCTGAGTCACACATCAAATGAATAACCTCTGCAGCAAATGCTCCTTTTGGTAAACCTAAGAATGGCCTTCAGGAATCTAAGAAGGTCATTCATGTATTTACATGAGACATATGCCAAGACCTATCTGTGACTATGTAGCCTGACAGAACATAATGAGATGCTGTAGAAGGTTCACAGGCATGCAACGAGACTAGTTCCAGAGCTACAAGAAGTGAACTATGAGGAAAGGCTAAAGGAACTGAACTTGACGACAATAATGGATAGAAGAACCAGGGGAAAAGTGATAACATACAAAAATACTCAGAGAATTTGACAGGACATGGATAACTGTTTGAGAAGAAGAAAACAAGGACAGGTACAGTTCAAGACGCGACTGAGTCACAGAGATGCCAAGTTCCAGTTATAATTTTAAGAACTAATATGACAGGGCACATGAAACAATGAGGAAGTAAACCCAGTAAGGGCCAGGAGCTGAGACTCGGCCGCATGTAGTAACAAATGGTGAATACAAACACACACACACACACACACACACACACACATACACACGCCCCCGGTGGCCTAGTGGGTAAAGCTCTCGCTTCACGCACGGAGGGGCCGGGTTCAATTCCCGGTGGGGCAGAAACATTTCGAAGTGTTTCCTTACACACACACACACACACACATACATACATACATACAACAGGCCTAGTGTCTAATCGACATGTGCCTAGGACAAAATGGTAACTAACACACACACACACCACACACACACACACACACACACACACACAACACAATAATATATATATATATATATATATATATATATATATATATATATATATATATATATATATATATATATATATGTATAACATTGAGTCCATATATTCCTGTATATTTTATAATTCCATTAAGTTAATGTAAGCATAAACTTTGTTATTGTTTTCCAATATGACTATTTGCAATGTTGTGAGTTGTGTTATGGTCATAGTTTTCTCCCAGCGAGCCGTCATGGTGGTGCATGTGACACAGGAGTGCAAACACAAGGGAGGACAACACACACCATCCTGTGTGTAGTGTGTGGGGAAAATAAAAAATTGGGAATGGAAGAAATACAGAGCTTAAGAAAAGCCAGACTGAGCACAAGAGCTACGATATAAATTGATGTAAAGGGAATCTGACTGTCAGTTCAAAAATGAGGTGTCACTGGCAAGACGGGTAAAGTGATTACACTCATATTCATATAAGGATTAAATTTGATACTGCTGAAGAGGGTGTCACAGCATGAGAAGGAAGCGCAGAGAACTTCAGCAGCAGCAACAACAATGGTGCCACCAGTGGCAGCAGCAACAACAATGGTGCCACCAGTGGCAGCAGCAACAACAATGGTGCCACCAGCGGCAGCATCAAAAACAATGGTGCAACCAGTGGCAGCAGCAACAACAATGGTGCCACCAACGGCAGCAGCAACAACAATGGTGCCACCAGCGGCAGCAGCAATAACAACGGTACCACCAGCGGCAGCAGCAACAACAATGGTGCCACCAGTGGAAGCAGCAACAACAATGGTGCCACCAGCGGCAGCAGCAACAACAATGGTGCCACCAGCGGCAGCAGCAACAACAATGGTGCCACCAGCGGCAGCAGCAATAACAACGGTACCACCAGCGGCAGCAGCAACAACAACGGTACCACCAGCGGCAGCAGCAATAACAACGGTGCCACCATGGCAGCAGCAACAACAACGGTGCCACCAGTGGCAGCAACAACAACAAGGGTGAGAACAACGAGAGCCACAAGAGTAACAACAACAGAAACAGCAGAACCAATGAATCCACCACTGCTATCTCCTCCACCACCGTCACCACTTCCTCCTCCTCCACCACCGTCACCACTACCACCTCCTCCACCACCATCACCACTCCCACCTCCTCCTTCACCACCACCACCGCTACCGCCACTACTACTACCTCCTCCACCACCATAACCTCTACCACCTCATCCACCACTACCACCACCACCGCTACCGCCACCACTACCACAACCACCACCACCACCGCTGCCGCCACCACCGCTACCGCCACCACTACCACCACCACCGCTACCGCCACCACTACTGCTACCTCCTCCACCACCATCACCACTACTAACTTTTTCTCCTCCATCACAACCACCGCTACCACCAAGAATTGCACAGCCACACCACCCCTTACACTAGCAATAGCGCAACAGCCGCCGTCGTCGTCGTCTCCGCCGCCGCCGCCGCCGCCACCACCACCAGCAGGAGTGACGACGTCGACCCGACTTGCCAGCTGTCATGCTGCCCTGACTCTCGTCCCATTTCCAGATGAACCCCAGCAGGAGGTGGAACAGAGGGAGGAGAGGAAGTGCTGGGAGAGAGGAAAGGGAAGGAGTAGTGGGAGAAATGGGACGGAAGGTGTAGTGTAAGAGAAGGGACTGAAAGTGTAATGGAAAGGAAGGGGGCTGAGTAGTGGGAAGGAAGGGGGCTGAGTAGTGGGAAGGAAGGTGGCTGAGTAGTGGGAAGGAAGGTGGCTGAGTAGTGGGAAGGAAGGTGGCTGAGTAGTGGGAAGGAAGGGGGCTGAATTTTGGGAAGGAATAAAGGGGAGGGAGAAAAAGGAGGCGGAATTAGTGAACACTGCTTCGGCGTCAGGGGTCAAAGACTCTTCACCCTTCCACCGGAAGATACAAACACTGCTGGAGCAAAGGTACGCGTTTTAAAGAGAAAACTTGACCAACACCTGAAACATGTGCCAGATCAGCCAAGTTGTGATAGCTAAGTTAGCCTCCTGGCCGCTAGCAGCAACAGCCTGGTTAACCAGCCAGTCAAGAAGTCTGGCCTAAGGCCGAGCAGTGTTGGTACAAGGAGTCTCGAAACCTATCACAGGTGTGTCACAGGGAGACGAAGTAGGAAGAGTGAATTAAAAAAAATAACCAAGGAAATCTTACAGTAAAAAAAAGGGGTAAGGTGAATGTTAATAAAGATGGAGAAGGGAAGGAGAGGGGAAGCTGCTGCAGTGGAAGAGGGGGACGCAAGGGGAAAAAATGGAAAGTGAAAGGGAGAGGAAATAAAAAAAAGGTTAAGGGAGTAAACAAAAAATACCGAGGAAAAGTAAAGAGGAAGCGAACAAGCGGAGGAGGAATGAGAGGACGGAGGGGAAAGAGAGAAAAAAAATTAGAATGGAAAGAAAATCAGGAGGAAAAAAAGAGGGCCAGACCAGAGGGAGAGAAGTAAAAACAAAAACAAAAAAAGGAGTAAGGGGGTAGAAGGGAGAAATAAACCAGGAAAGAGGAAGAGGGAAAGGAACAACTTCGACGAACCAAAAAAAAAAGACAAAAGAGCGAGAAAGGTAATAAATAGACTGTGAAAGAGAACAGAGAGAAAAATGAACGAGGGAATTAAAAATATAATGAACAACTTACAGTAGAAGGATCATTTTCCCCAGAACGTTAAACCCTGACACGGGAGAAAAACCAAACATCAAATGGCTTCACAAGACATGAAATATATTGACTCCTGAATTTTTTCTTACCATCGAGATACTTTACTTTTGTTTTTGTTTTTTGTTTAAAGGAAGTAACTGAATAGCGAGGGCGAAGTTGTCCCGACGTGGTTAGTTGCGCCATGGTTCCTGGATATAAACCTACGGAGTTTGAACATGGTTTTGAACATGGTTTGATGCTGGTTCTTCCTGGTTGGCTTGTACTGTGGTGGGTGTTGTGGCGGGTGAGTGTTGTAGTGGTTGAGTGTTGTGGTGGTTTAGTGTTGTGGTGGTTGAGTGTTGTAGTGGTTGAGTGTTGTGGTGGTTTAGTGTTGTGGTGGTTGAGTGTTGTAATGGTTGAGTGTTGTAGTGGTTGAGAGTTGCAGTGGTTGAGTGTTGTAGTAGTTAAGTGTTGTGGTGGTTGAGTGTTGTAGTGGTTGAGAGTTGTAGTGGTTGAGTGTTGCAGTGGTTGAGAGTTGTAATGGTTGAGTGTTGTAGTGGTTGAGTGTTGTAGTAGTTGAGTGTTGTGGTGGTTGAGTGTTGTAGTGGTTGAGAGTTGTAATGGTTGAGTGTTGTAGTGGTTGAGTGTTGTAGTGGTTGAGTGTTGTGGTGGTTGAGTGTTGTGGTGGTTGAGTGTTGTGGTGGTTGAGTGTTGTGGTGGTTGAGTGTTGTGGTGGTTGAGAGTTGCAGTGGTTGAGTGTTGTGGTGGTTGAGTGTTGTAGTGGTTGAGTGTTGTGGTGGTTGAGTGTTGTAGTGGTAGAGTGTTGTAGTAATTGAGTGTTGTAGTGGTTGAGTGTTGTAGTGGTTGAGTGTTTTAGTGGTTGAGTGCTGTGGTGATTGAGAGTTGCAGTGGTTGAGTGTTGTTGTGGTTGAGTGTTGTAGTGGTTGAGTGTTGTAGTGGTTAAGTGTTGTAGTGGTTGAGTGTTGTAATGGTTGAGTGTTGTGGAGGTTGAGTGTTGTAGTGGTTGAGTATTGTGTTGGTTGAGTGTTGTAGTGGTTGAGAGTTGTAGTGGTTGAGTGTTGTAGTGGTTGAGTGTTGTAGTGGTTGAGAGTTGTAGTGGTTGAGTGATGTAGTTTTTGAGAGTTGTAGTGATTGAGTGTTGTAGTGATTGAGTGTTGTAGTGGTTGAGAGTTGTAGTGGTTGAGTGTTGTAGTGGTTGTATTGTACTGGTTGAGAGTTGTAGTGGTTGAGTGTTGTAGTGGTTGAGTGTTGTGGTGGTTGAGTGTTGTAGTGGTTGAGTGTTGTAGTGGTTGAGTGTTGTAGTGGTTGAGTGTTGTGGTGGTTTAGTGTTGTGGTGGTTGAGTGTTGTGGTGGTTGAGTGTTGTAGTGGTTGAGTGTTGTAGTGGTTGAGAGTTTAGTGTTAGTGGTTGAGTTGTATGGTTGAGTTGTAGTGGTTGAGTGTTGTAGTGGTTGAGTGTTGTAGTGGTTGAGTGTTGGTAGGTTGGTTGAGAGTTGTAGTGGTTGAGTGTTGTAGTGGTTGAGTGTTGTAGGTGGTTGAGTGTTGTGGTGTTGAGTGTTGTGTGGTTGAGGTGGTGTGAGTTGAGTGGTTGAGTGTTGTGGTGGTTGTGTGGGTTGAGTGGTGGTTTGAGTGTTGTAGTGGTTGAGTGTTGTGGTGGTTGAGTGTTGGGTGGTTAGTGTGAGTTGTGGTGGTTGAGTGTTGTGGTGGTTGAGTGTTTGGTGGTTGAGGTTGTGTGGTTGAGTGTGTGGTGGAGTGTTGTGGTGGTTGAGTGTGTGTGGTTGAGGAGTGGTTGAGTGTTGTGGTGGTTGGAGTGTTGTGGTGGTTGAGTGTTGTGGTGGTTGAGTGTTGTGGTGGTTGAGTGTTGTGGTGGTTGAGTGTTGTGGTGGTTGAGTGTTGTGGTGGTGTGAGTGTTGTGGTGGTTGAGTGTTGTGGTGGTTGAGTGTGTGGTGGTGGAGTGTTGTGGTGGTTGAGTGTTGTGGTGGTTGAGTGTTGTGGTGGTTGAGTGTTGGTGGTGGGTTGAGGTGGTTGGTGGTGTTGTGGTGGTGAGTGTTGTGGTGGTTGAGTGTTGTGGTGGTTGAGTGTTGTGGTGGTTGAGTGTTGTGGTGGTTGAGTGTTGTGGTGGTTGAGTGTTGTGGTGGTTGAGTGTTGTGGTGGTTGAGTGTTGTGGTGGTTGAGTGTTGTGGTGGTTGAGTGTTGTGGTGGTTGAGTGTTGTGGTGGTTGAGTGTTGGGGTGGTTGAGTGTTGGGTGGTTGAGTGTTGTGGTGGTTGAGTGTTGTGGTGGTTGAGTGTTGTGGTGGTTGAGTGTTGTGGTGGTTGAGTGTTGTGGTGGTTGAGTGTTGTGGTGGTTGAGTGTTGTGGTGGTTGAGTGTTGTGGTGGTTGAGTGTTGTGGTGGTTGAGTGTTTGGTGGTTGAGTGTTGTGGTGGTTGAGTGTTGTGGTGGTTGAGTGTTGTGGTGGTTGAGTGTTGTGGTGGTTGAGTGTTGTGGTGGTGGAGTGTTGTGGTGGTTGAGTGTTGTGGTGGTTGAGTGTTGTGGTGGTTGAGTGTTGTGGTGGTTGAGTGTTGTGGTGGTTGAGTGTTGTGGTGGTTGAGTGTTGTGGTGGTTGAGTGTTGTGGTGGTTGAGTGTTGTGGTGGTTGAGTGTTGTGGTGGTTGAGTGTTGTGGTGGTTGAGTGTTGTGGTGGTTGAGTGTTGTGGTGGTTGAGTGTTGTGGTGGTTGAGTGTTGTGGTGGTTGAGTGTTGTGGTGGTTGAGTGTTGTGGTGGTTGAGTGTTGTGGTGGTTGAGTGTTGTGGTGGTTGAGTGTTGTGGTGGTGGAGTGTTGTGGTGGTTGAGTGTTGTGGTGGTTGAGTGTTGTGGTGGTTGAGTGTTGTGGTGGTTGAGTGTTGTGGTGGTTGAGTGTTGTGTGGTGAGTGTTGTGGTGGTTGGAGTGTTGTGGTGGTTGAGTGTTGTGGTGGTTGAGTGTTGTGGTGGTTGAGTGTTGTGGTGGTTGAGTGTTGTGGTGGTTGAGTGTTGTGGTGGTTGAGTGTTGCGTCTGGTGACCGTGTCAGTGACGTTGGGCTGGCATTGTATACACGGTCAATATTCACCAGCTTGCTTATGTGTACCTTCCCACCCAGTGTATGTGTGTGTAACTTACTACCTCCCCTCTCTGTGTGTGTGTGTGTGCACGTACGTGTGTGCGCACGGCTCTACTATACACCCTCAAATCACACTATCACAACCCGCCACATCATCATAAATAACACACTACACCACATCAACTCATCATCAAGCAGTGAACAAAAACAGTAACAAAATGAGAGACTTTGAACAAAAATCAATAGCCAAAATGGAGACAGTATTGAACTGGGCCACCCCTCTCTCCGTCTCTCTCAATAAATAACAGCGAGTTATTGCAATCACAAGCTACACTAGGAACGTTTGTTGTGCTGTGGGGGGGAAAACGTTTTCCGTCGGTCGGTTGTGTGTGTGGGGGGGGGGGAGAAACAAACAGATAAAATAAATAAAATAACAAAAAACCGATCAACAACTCCGCTAGCACCACAATTAAACAAAACCTCCCATTCAATCTAAGCAGCTCTATTCCATCTCGTCTCTCATCAATTCCATGCATGAAGCCTCCATTGCCCCTGTACCGCCTCCTTACCCCTGCACCTCCTCACTGCATCTGGTGGGAGCAATCCCGAGGCGGTAGTGACAATCTGCAGCATCCCAGGGAGAGACGAGACCACAAATATGTTTATCTCCTGTGATGTTCGTACCAAAAACGCCGAGGGAGGCAGAGGAACTTCTGTAGTTGAGGTGTGGAAGGGATGATTTGGTGGGAAGGAAGGCTGGGGTGAGACGGGAAGCTGGGTGAGAGGGAAGGCTGGGTGAGACGGGAAGCTGGGTGAGAGGGAAGGCTGGGTGAGACGGGAAGCTGGGTGAGAGGGAAGGCTGGGTGAGACGGAAGCTGGGTGAGAGGAAGGCTGGGTGAGACGGAAGCTGGGTGGGAGGAAGGCTGGGTGAGACGGGAAGCTGGGTGAGAGGGAAGGCTGGGTGAGACGGGAAGCTGGGTGGGAGGGAAGGCTGGGTGAGACGGGAAGCTGGGTGAGAGGGAAGGCTGGGTGAGACGGAAGCTGGGTGGAGGGAAGGCTGGGTGAGACGGAAGCTGGGTGGAGGGAAGGCTGGGTGAGACGGGAAGCTGGGTGGGAGGGAAGGCTGGGTGAGACGGGAAGCTGGGTGGGAGGGAAGGCTGGGTGAGACGGGAAGCTGGGTGGGAGGGAAGGCTGGGTGAGACGGGAAGCTGGGTGGAGGGAAGGCTGGGTGAGACGGGAAGCTGGTGGGAGGGAAGGCTGGTGGAGACAGAGAAGGCTTGGGTGAGACGGAATGGGTGGAGGAATCATTTTGCTGTCCGCTATATCGATTTGAGACTTTCACAATATGGTGAAAGTAACATTGTGTAAAGAGTACTGCTGACCGAATTGGTGAGAATGCATTTGCAAATACACATTATACCGACTTAGCCACACACACACACACACACACACACACACATACAAAATATATCGAAGATTTCTCCTCCTTTTACTCGTTGACCCTCTAGATATCGATGATGAAAGGACTCTTGATCCAAGGATTTATCCTCCCATACACTGGATCGAGCCTGAATACCTACCCATTCCCCGGGGCGCTTTTCCCAGAACAAAATAAAATAGATAAAAATAGATTTTCCCTGTGTTCGGATCACTTTGTCCTCCTTCACTCTCTCTCATTTTATTGTTACCATCAGTTTGTTTTTTTCTATTATTTGTTCGGCAAAATTTTGTTTTCCTTCCTCTTCCACATTTTCACTCTCCCCTCTTCCCCTTCCTTCAGTCTCTGCTAATTTTTTCTAACTTTTCCTTCCTGAGCAAGAGGTTATCTTCTTTTAACCCTCTTTTTTTTCACGTCTCTTCAAGCCCTAATATTATTTACATTTCTTTTTCATCTATCAACTTCCATTTACTTCTCTCTTTTTTTTTCAATTTTCTCCTGTACCCTTCTCTTACCAATCCTATTTCCAACCTCCTAGATCTTCAGGTTTATGCGTTTCCATCATTTGCTTTTATCACTCTTGATAAGTTATCTTTGAATTACAACGCTCTCGCTCTCTCTCTCTCTCTCTCTCTCTCTCTCTCTCTCTCTCTCTCTCTGTACGTTTCTATCACGCGAGTGCGATTGAGTTTGCGTGCTTGTGTCTCCGAAGCTGAGTTTAGACTCACTCATATCACTGCTGCAAGCATTCCATACACGCGCGTACGACCTTCAGTGAGTTACAAATCAGACGCTGAATACATTACTTCCTGCGTGAACTCAACAAGACATATTCACAACCCAAAACATACCCAGATATAGTTGACAACCCAAAACATACCCAGATATAGTTGACAACCACTACAATAACAACTACCAGATATAGTTGACAACCCAAAACATACCCAGATATAGTTGACAACCCAAAATATACCCAGATATAGTTGACAACCCAAAACATACCCAGACATAGTTGACAACCCAAAACATTCCCAGATATAGTTGACAACCCAAAACATACCCAGATATAGTTGACAACCCAAAACATACCCAGATATAGTTGACAACCCAAAACATACCCAGACATAATTGATAACCCAAAACATATTCAGATATAATTCACAACTTCGGTTATTCAGTACAGTTCTACATCTATTTTACATTATAATTTATTCATATTCAACAAATAAAAATCTGGAGGACAATTTTCGTCAATTTAAATTATTAATTGCAATCTTCTTCGTCAATTTAAATAATATATAAAGATTTACATAGGTAAATATGAAGGTATAAATGTATACACACATGTATATAGAGAAACATTTATATGTGTACATATAAGCACACGGGAACATATACATAGAGAGATAAACAAACATGCTCAACTGGCAACACCGTCCCAGCTGCCTATTAAGCGGATTCATGCAATGGTGGCGCTTATCTCCACCACTCTTCACCACCACACTCCCTCACTCACACCAGCACAACCACACTCCCACACTCACACCAGCACCACCACACTACCTCACTCACACCACCACCACCACACTCCCTCACTCACACCAGCACCACCACACTCCCTCACTCACACCACCACACCCACCACACACCCTCACTCACACCACCACCACACTCCCTCACTCACAACACCACCACACTCCCTCACTCACACCACCACCACCACCACACTCCCTCACTCACACCACCACCCACTCTTCCTCACTCACACCACCACCACCACACTCCCTCACTCACACAATCACCACCACACTCCCTCACTCACACCACCACTACCACATTCCTCACTCACACCAGCACCACCACACTCCTCACTAACACCACCACCACCACACTCCTCACTCACACCAGCACCACCACACTTCTCACTCACACCAGCACCACCACACTCCCTCACTCACACCACCACCACATTCCCTCACTCACACCACAACCACACTCCCTCACTCCACCACCACCACCACTATCTCCTCACTCACCACCACCGCACTCTCCCTCACTCACTCCACCACCACCACACTCCCTCACTCACACCACCACCACCACACTCCCTCACTCACACCACCACCACCACCACACCCCTCACTCACACCACCACCACCACCACACTTTCTCACACCACCACCACCACACTCCCTCACTCACACCACCACCACCACACTCCCTCACTCACACCACCACCACCACACTAACTCACTCACACCACCACCACCACACTCCCTCACTCACACCACCACCACCACACTCCCTCACTCACACCACCACCACCACACTCCCTCACTCACACCACCACCATCACACTCCCTCACTCACACCACCACCACCACACTCCCTCACTCACACCACCACCACCACACTCCCTTACTCATACCACCACCACCACTATTCTCTCTCACACCACCACCACCACTATACTCCCTCACACCACCATCACCACACTCCCTCACTCACATCACCACACACTCCCTCACTCACACCACCACTACCACCACACACTCTCACTCACACCACCACTACCACCGCACTCCCTCACTCACACCACCACTACCACACTCCCTCACTCACATCACCACACACTCCCTCACACACCACCACCACTATACTCCCTCACTCACACCATCACCGCACTCCCTCACTCACATCAAAACACACTCCCTCCCACCATCACTGCCACCACACTCCCTCACTCACACCCCCATCACTGCCACCACACTCCCTCACTCACACCACCATCACCACCACTCCTCACTGTGACCACCGCACTCTCTCTCACCACCACCACTCTTACTCTCGTTTTCACCACCAAAACCACCACTCTCACCCTCGCTCTCACCACCACCACCACTCACACTCACCCTCGCTCTCACCACCACCTCCACCACTCATACTCACCTTCTCTCTCACCACCATCATCACTACCACTCACACCACCACTACCACCACACTCCCACTCACCTTCGCTCTCACCACCACTACCACCACCACTCACACTCACTTTCGCTCTCACCACTCTCACTCACCCTCCCTCTCACCACCACCACTCTCACTCACCCTCCCTCTCACTACCACCACTGTCACTCATGCTCCCTCTCATTACCACCACTCTCATTCACCCTCCCTCTCACTACCACCACCAATCTCACCCTCTTTCTCACTACCACCACCACCACTCTCACTCACCCTCGTTCTCACCACCACCACACTCCCTCACTCACACCACCACCACCACCACACTCCCTCACTCACACCACCACCGCACTCTTCCTCACTCACACCACCACCACCACACTCCCTCACTCACACCAGCACCACCACACTCCCTCACTCACACCACCACCACCACATTCCCTCACTTACACCAGCACCACCACACTCCCTCACTCACACCAGCACCACCACACTCCTCACTCACACCAGCACCACCACACTCCCTCACTCACACCACCACCACACTCCCTCACTCACACCACCACCACACTCCCTCACTCCCACCACCACCACCTCCCTCACTCCACCACCACCACCACTATCTCCCTCCTCACACCATCACCGCACTCTTCCTCACTCACACCACCACCACCACCACACTCCCTCACTCACACCACCACCACCACACTCCCTCACTCACACCACCACCACCACACTCCTCACTCACACCACCACCACCACACCTCCTCTACTCACACCACCACCACCACCTCCCTCCTCACCCACCTACCACCACCTCCCTCACTACATACCACCATCACAACTCCCTCCTCACACCACCACACCACACTCCCTCACTCACATCACCACACACTCCCTCACCACACCACCACTACCACCACACACTCTCACTCACACCACCACTACCACCGCACTCCCTCACTCACACCACCACTCACCACACTCCTCACTCACATCACCACACCACTCCCTCACACACCACCACCACTATACTCCCTCACTCACCATCACCATCCTCACCACATCAACACACTCCTCACTCACCATCACTCACACACTCCTCACTCACACTCTCCATCACTGCCACCACACTCCTCACTCACACCACCATCACCACCACTCCTCACTGTGACCACCGCACTCTCCACCACCACCACTCTTACTCGCTTTCACCACCAAACCACCACTCACCCTCGCTCTCACCACCACCACCACTCACACTCACCCTCGTCTCACCACCACCTCCACCACTCATACTCACCTTCTCTCTCACCACCATCACCACTACCACTCACATCACCACTATCACCACCACTCCCACTCACCTTCGTTCTCACCACCACTACCACCACAACCACGCACTCACTTTCGCTCTCACCACTCTCACTCACCCTCCCTCTCACCACCACCACTCTCACTCACCCTCCCTCTCACTACCATCACTGTCACTCATGCTCCTCTCATTACTACCACTCTCATTCACCCTCCCTCTCACTACCACCACCAATCTCACCCTCCTTCTCACTACCACCACCACCACTCTCACTCACCCTCCTCTACTACCACCACCACTCCTCACTCATCCTCACCCTCACCACCAACTCACCACTTACCACCCTCGCTCTCACTACCACACCACTTTCACTCACCCCTCTCACTACCACCACCACCCACTCACCACTCCCTCACTACCACCACTCCACCACTCACTCACTCGTTCCTCACTCTACACCACTACCACCAAGCTCACTCCCCTCGTTCTCACTACCACCACTACCACCACGCTCACTCACCCGTTCCACACACACCACTCCCTCACCCCGTTCTCACTCACCCTCGTTCTCACTACCACCACGCTACTCACCTCTTCTCACTCACACCACCACCTCACTCACCTCCCCTCACTACCACCACCACGCCACTCACTCTCCCTCACTCACCACGCTCACTCACCCTCGTTCTCACTACCACCACTACCACCACGCTCACTCATCCTCTTCTCACTACCACCACCACTCACTCACCCTCTTCACTACCCCCACCACCACTCACACCCCCTCTCACTCCACCACTACCACCACCCACACCCTCTTACTCACTACCACCACCACCCACTCACCCTCTCTCACACCACCACCACCTCACTCACCTCTTCTCACTACCACCACCACTCATCACCCTCTTCTCACACCACCTACCACCTCTCCTCACCCTCTCACCACCACGCTCACTCACCCTCGTTCTCACTACCACCACCACTCTCACTCACCCCCCCTACTACCACCACCACCTCACTCACCTCGTTCTCACTAATACCACCTCACTCCCTCTCTCACACCACCACACCCCCACTCACCACCTCGTTCCCACTACCACCCCACTCACTCACCGTTCTCACTACCACCCCACTCTCACCACCCTCCTCTACACCACCACGCTACCACCCTCCTCACTCCACCCCCCCCACCACCCTCACTCCCCCACCACTCACTCACCCTCGTCCCCTCACCCGCACTCCCTCACTACACCACCCACCCCACTCCCCTCGTTCTCACTACCAAACCCCCACTCTCACCCCCTCGTTCTCACACCACCACCACTCACACTCACCCTCGTTCTCACTACCCCCACCTCACCACTCACTCACCTCTTCTCACCACCATCACCACTACCACTCACCCCCCTCCACTACCACCACCACTCCCACTCACCTCGTTCTCACCACCACTACCACCACAACCTCGCTCACTCCACCACCACCTCACTCACCCTCCCTCCTACCACCACCACCTCACTCACCTCTTCCTTCACTACCACACGCTCACTCATGTTTCCCTCCTACCACCACTCTCATCTCACCCTCGTTCTCACTACCACCACAACTCACCCTCTTCTCACTACCACCACCACCACTCTCACTCACCTTCTCACTACCACCACCACTCTCACTCATCCTCTCTCACCACCACTACCACTTCTTACTCACCCTCGTTCTCACTACCACCACCACTTCACTCACCCTCGTTCTCACTACCACCACCACTCTCACTCACCCTCCTTCTACAACACCACTGCTCACTCACCTCGTTCTCACTACCACCACTACCACTCAAGCTCACTCACCTTGTTCTCTACCACACTACCACCACGCTCACTCACCCTCGTTCTCACTACCACCACCACTTTATCACCCTGTCCCCCTCACCCTCGTTCTTTACTACCACCACGCTCACTCACCTGTTCTCACTACCACCACCACTCTCACTCACCCTCCCTCTCACTACCACCACCACGCTCACTCACTCTCGTTCTCACTACCACCACGCTCACTCACCCTCGTTCTCACTACCACCACTACCACCACGCTCACTCATCCTCGTTCTCACTACCACCACCACTCTCACTCACCCTCGTTCTCACTACCACCACCACTCTCACTCACCCTCCCTCTCACTACCACCACTACCACCACGCTCATTCACCCTCGTTCTCACTACCACCACCACGCTCACTCACCCTCGTTCTCACTACCACCACCACGCTCACTCACCCTCGTTCTCACTACCACCACCACGCTCACTCACCCTCGTTCTCACTACCACCACCACGCTCACTCACCCTCGTTCTCACTACCACCACCACGCTCACTCACCCTCGTTCTCACTACCACCACCACTCTCACTCACCCTCGTTCTCACAACCACTCTCATTCACCCTCGTTCTCACTACCACCACCACGCTCACTCACCCTCGTTCTCGCTACCACCACCACGCTCACTCACCCTCGTTCACTACCACCACCACGCTCACTCACCCTCGTTCTCACTACCACCACCACGTTCACTCACCCTCGTTCTCACCACCACCACGCTCACTCACCCTCGTTCTTACTACCACCACCACGCTCACTCACCCTCGTTCTCACCACAACCACGCTCACTCACCCTCGTTCTCACTACCACCACCACGCTCACTCACCCTCGTTCTCACCACCACCACGCTCACTCACCCTCGTTCTCACCACCACCACGCTCACTCACCCTCGTTCTCACTACCACCACGCTCACTCACCCTCGTTCTCACTACCACCACGCTCACTCACCCTCGTTCTCACTACCACCACGCTCACTCACCCTCGTTCTCACCACCACCACGCTCACTCACCCTCGTTCTCACTACCACCACGCTCACTCACCCTCGTTCTCACTACCACCACGCTCACTCACCCTCGTTCTCACTACCACCACCACGCTCACTCACCCTCGTTCTCACTACCACCACCACGCTCACTCACTCTCGTTCTCACTACCACCACCACGCTCACTCACCCTCGTTCTCACCACCACCACGCTCACTCACCCTCGTTCTCACCACCACCACCACGCTCACTCACCCTCCCTCTCACTACCACCACCACGCTCACTCACCCTCGTTCTCACCACCACCACGCTCACTCACCCTCGTTCTCACCACCACCACGCTCACTCACCCTCGTTCTCACTCTCAGCGAATCATTGTTACAATAAATTTAGCTTATCACTTTGACATCTCAGCTCATCCTCAGCTAATCCTTAATTCATCCTCAGCTTATCTTCAGTTCATCTCAGCTCATCCTCAGCTCATCTCCAGTTCATCCTCAGCTCATCCTTAGCTCATCCTCAGCTCATCTTCAGTTCATCCTCAGCTCATCCTTAGCTCATCCTCAGCTCATCTTCAGTTCATCCTCAGCTCATCCTTAGCTCATCCTCAGCTCATCTTCAGTTCATCCTCAGCTCATCCTTAGCTCATCACGACTCAACACACTATTCCTACTCCAAGAAATTGGCTTAAATTTAATTATCTAACCACTTCTCAAGAGCTGTATGCTACCTGCAGGTTTAGCGCTTCCCCAAAATTATATTAATCAGATGGAGGGACATTACATCTCCACTAATTGTACCTGTATACCTCAGGTATACCTGTGACCAGAACTCCCTCGTATATTCCTCTCCTGCCCCTATCATATCTCTGTTTCGCCTCTCTCGTATCCCCTCATCAGTCCCTTTCATTTCCCTCTCTTTCCCCTTTCTTATCCCTCTCCCACCCTTACAGTATCCCTGTAAATGCTGACCCTCTCAGCCCTACCTGCTGTCTATGTTCACCCAACAGTAAAAAAGGTACCTGGGTGTTAGTCGACTGGTGTGAGTCGCATCCTGGGACAAAACTGACCTAATTTCCCCGATATGATCTGTATAACAAGGGGCTTTCTATATAGTAGCATGTCACTTATGTCAACTAGGCCTGTATACCTTGTACACGTGCTTGTAGAAATAAAGAATATTATTATTATTATTATTATTATTATTATTATTATTATTATTATTATTATTATTATTATTATTATTATGACACGTCAGCGGAATGCTGATGTCCACTTGACTCCACCTGAATGTGGAGTGAGTGTGCTCTCCAGTTGTGTATGTTGGGGTTGATGCGCCGCTCCTGACACCCGCCTCTCCCCATGTTGCTCTGTCAGGCATTCATTGAATTCTGGCCTTCCAAGACCTTGTCGTACCTCTTCTTCAAGCTGTGAAGGACATTTTTATATATATTTTTTTTTTAAATAAGACACAATTGTGGGTTATGGCATTTTATTGTGATGACGTTCCGTCCACCAACAGCCTAGTTGATCAGGTCATACACCGAGTGGCCTGGTCTGTGACCGGGCCGAGGGGGTACTAACCCCAGGAAAACTCTCCAGGTAGACTCCAGATAGCGAGTGTATGAATTTCTAGTGAGTGAATAAAGTTCCAGGTGGGCGAAACGTCTTCACAGAAAATTATTATTATTATAATCATAACTAAGCACTGAACCCACAAGGGAATCTTTATATAAAAAATGTAATAACCAACACAGTGTCAGATTTACATACCACCGGGAGTGGACTTCTCCGTCATTTTCTCTGAGAGTTAATTTTTACTTCTCTCTCCTTGAAAACTAAAAAAAAAAAATTCTGACAACGTTATGGCTTCTGTCTGTGGCTTCTTTGTCCCTGGTCTCCTCTCTATCTGACTGTCTCTACCTCTCCTGTCAGTACCTTTCAGGATTTTCATATTGTATTGATGTCCCTTCTCTCTCTCTCTCTCTCATCTCTCGATAAAATATAGGTACCTGTGTGTTAACCTAGTGTTGTGGGTCGCTTGCAGGAAAATATTGCAATGCGAGTGTGTTAGACACTCCAGTCCTGGGAACAATGTGCAAGTGAACTCCAGACGTACTGCAAGTATTCAGGTGGAGAACGAGATGCTTGTGCAACATTTGAGATTCTTTACTGAGGAAACGTTTCGCCAGTCAGTGGCTTCTTCAGTCCAATAGAAACGTAGAGAATGCAGCTCCAACACGGAGTCCGGGACTGATTAACCATAACTAAAGGATAGAAACCGTCCAAAGGCTTACGATCAGAACACTCGTTTGAAAGGACTGGTATGCAGAAAGAGATATATATTAATGGAACTTAAGTTTACTACTTTGGATGACTAGAGAACCAGAAGAAACATAAGGTGGATAGGAACAGACTAATTGAAAGGAGAGAGCAAGGAACGAAAGGACGGAAAAGTTAAAAGCTAAAATGGGCCATAGAATTGTTATGAAATTCTTCTTTAGGTTCAGGGTGCTAAGGAGTTGCAATCATAGGAGGAAGCTATGGAGACAAGCTCAGTAAGTATTTTAAGTAGGGCTATTTACACAGGACACAAGAGTGTAGGAAACTGTAACATGATTCGCTAGCTGTAAATTGATCCCCTGAAACCACAATAAGACGAGTAAACACGTGTACACGTACAAGCCTAAACACACACACACACACACACACAC
Source organism: Cherax destructor (assembly GCA_009830355.1). Taxonomy (NCBI): domain Eukaryota; kingdom Metazoa; phylum Arthropoda; class Malacostraca; order Decapoda; family Parastacidae; genus Cherax; species Cherax destructor. The sequence goes on from WNWK01015143.1 coordinate 34,199, forward strand.
ACACACACACACACACACACACACACACACACACACACACACTCACCTATTCATCTGAGGACAATGATAATGATGGATGCGACGCCGCACCCGCACCAACACGGGCCAATATTAAACACCCTCCCGCTCCTCGATAACCACAAATGGCAGCCCAGTTTTATACACTGGGTTGTCATGCCCTTGTCAGTGCCCCGAGCTGCTAGCGGGGGGAAGGGATGTGCCCCTAAACAGGTGTTGCAGGTGGGGGTGTGTCCTAGAGCAGGTGAGCCAAAGGTGTGGGTTTGTCCTGAACCATGTGTGTTCTTAAGCAGGTTTCCTTCAGCAAGTGATGGCGTGTCAATAAGAGGCTTGTCTTTGCCCTTAAACAGGTGTCTGTTCTTAAACAGGTGTGTGTTCTTCAGCATTATAGGTGTATAATAAAGAAGGTGTAAGCATGTTCTAGAACAGGTGTATATGTATACTTAAACAAGTTGAAGTTTTTCCTTATGTAGGTATTAGTTGTGTGTGTTCTAAGTGTGGTACTTTAGGCGTATCCTACAACACGTCCCAGATCTAAATTGAACCCCTATATATATATATATATATATATATATATATATATATATATATATATATATATATATATATATATATATATATACAATGAGGTCAACGACATCATAAAGAGAACCCTTGCTACAGCTGGATGCCCAGCCGAGAGAGAGCCTCGATCACTAGCAGCCAACAATGCCCACAACCCAGCAAACCGCCCCGACGGGACCACCATCTATCCTCTTAGCATGGGATTATACCTGTGTGTCGACACTGGCTGACACCTACATTCATCAGAGTGTCGGGCGACAGGGAGGAGCTGCTGACCACAGAGAGGAGTACAAGATCGGCAAGTACAGGGACATAAGCCAACAGTATCAATTTGTCCCAGTGGGATCAGATACCTTGGGAGCGTGGGGAAAAATGCAACACGTTTCCTTAAAGAACTGGGTTCCAGACTCATCGACACCACCAGGGACCCAAGGGCAGCCACGTTCATGTTCCAGCGTCTCAGCGTGGCCATCCAGAGGGAAACGCATGCTGCATACTTGGCATGCGTCCGGCTTCGGAGGAGCTAGAGGTGGTACCTCCTATATTTTATTTAAATATATATATATATATATATATATATATATATATATATATATATATATATATATATATATATATATATATATATATGTATATGTATGTATGTATGTATGTATGTCGTGCCGAATAAGTAATACTGGTGAATTATACGTTTAAAGATATATTTTTTAATTTATGTTAATGTAAAAATTAACAATTTTGTACCAAAAGAACCTTAGAAAACTTACCTAACCTTATTATAACAAACACAATTTAATTTAGCCTAATCCAACTAAATATATTTTAGATAAGTTTACAATAATTTAATAATAAATAAACACAATGAAATATATTTTTCGTTAGGTTCAGAATTATTTTTGCGAAATTATTGCATAAAAAAAATGTCCTTGCCTTATTCGGCATGAAGAGCGTTGCTATTTAAGCCAAAATCGCAAGTTTTACCTATTCGGCACGACATATATATATATATATATATATATATATATATATATATATATATATATATATATATATATATATATATATATATATATATGCACAGGAAGCCTTGAAGAGACCCAGTATTGGGTAAAGAGTTGTACAAATGAAGGTCTTGACTGCACTCGTTTGTTAGTTGCCATAGTTTCCGCCAAACTGTAAATTTATCAATTTTAATAAAGGTTATTATCGTTTATAACTTGAGAATGCCTCATCTGATCGACTTCAAATCTTCAAGGCAGGTGCACTGTAAGTAGGAAAACGTTCATGCAACTACCGACATGTGCAAGTGACCTTTGACCAGTTGTATAGACCTAAAACCAACTATATCATCATCATCATCATCATTATCATCATCCCTGCTCATTCGGTTCTTTGTGTTCAATTTTCATCTTTATTAAGATACCATCAGTCTCCTTTCATACATTCTCTAGCTTGTCTTTCTCTTCCCTTTTATCCCCACCCTCCCTTTCCACCTTTCCCTTCCCAACTTCTCTCTTTCCCTACCCAACATTTCCCCTCTCCACTCTCTAACCTCCCCAACCTCTCCCCTCCCAATCCTCCTCCACCCTCCCCATGCTTAATTCCCGGCCTTATTCCCTCAAGTAATCAAGTATCGACATTTTTAGCGCATTGGTTAAAACAATGTTCCAATATTTGCACAGATGAAAAGAAAAAAACACACACTCATATATATTCACCCTGGACCCAGATTAAGGGGTAGGGCAGCTGGCTAATCCCCCATCTGCATGGGTAACTGGATCTATGCGGATGGGAGAGAGGGGAAATTGGGGGTAGGGGATCGCGATTATGGTGGTAAGCCGTAATTGGACGGCAGGATTGGGAGTTTCAGGGGGCCGTAAGTAACCCATGAATTGGAAATGAAACTAAACGACGTTTCGACCCGTCCTGGACTTGATAGTGGTCAAGGGAGAACTGAAACGTGGTGCGGTTCGATCTTCAGTTTGAGGGTTAGTTGTCAATTGTTGCAGCCACGGCACCATGGATGTTGTCTTGGTGTTGTCTTGGTGTTGTCTTGGTGTTGTCTTGGTGTTGTCTTGGTGTTGTCTTGGTGTTGTCTTGGTGTTGTCTTGGTGTTGTCTTGGTGTTGTCTTGGTGTTGTCTTGGTGTTGTCTTGGTGTTGTCTTGGTGTTGTCTTGGTGTTGTGTTGTCTTGGTGTTGTCTTGGTGTTGTCTTGGTGTTGTCTTGGTGTTGTGTTGTCTTGGTGTTGTCTTGGTGTTGTCTTGGTGTTGTCTTGGTGTTGTCTTGGTGTTGTCTTGGTGTTGTCTTGGTGTTGTCTTGGTGTTGTCTTGGTGTTGTCTTGGTGTTGTGTTGTCTTGGTGTTGTCTTGGTTGTTTTGGTGTTGTCTTGGTGTTGTCTTGGTGTTGTCTTGGTGTTGTCTTGGTGTTGTCTTGGTGTTGTCTTGGTGTTGTCTTGGTGCTGTCTTGGTGTTGTCTTGGTGTTGTCTTGGTGTCTTGGGTTGTCTTGGTGTTGTCTTGGTGTTGTCTTGGTGTTGCTTGGTGTTGTCTTGGTGTTGTCTTGGTGTTGTCTTGGTGTTGTGTTGTCTTGGTGTTGTCTTGGTGTTGTTTTGGTGTTGTCTTGGTGTTGTCTTGGTGTTGTCTTGGTGTTGTCTTGGTGTTGCGGTGTTGTCTTGGTGTTGTCTTGTTTGTCTTGGTGTTGTCTTGGTGTTGTCTTGGTGTTGTCTTGGTGTTGTCTTGGTGTTGTCTTGGTGTTGTCTTGGTGTTGTCTTGGTGTTGCTTGTTTGTCTTGGTGTTGTCTTGGTGTTGTCTTGGTGTTGTCTTGGTGTTGTCTTGGTGTTGTCTTGGTGTTGTCTTGGTGACTCGATCTCCATGAGGGAGAACACTGAACAATGACCGGCAAGATGTAAGAAAGAAGAGAGAGGAAGAAACATAAAGCTGATCAAAGGAAGAAACATAAAGCTGATCAAAGGAAGAAACATAAAGCTGATCAAAGGAAGAAACATAAAGCTGATCAAAGGAAGAAGAGAAGAGAGGAAGAAAGTGAAGAGAGGAAGAGAAGATAAAAGAGATGAGAGGAAGAATGAGAAGAGAGGAGGAAAGAGAAATGAGGAAGAAATAAGTGATAGGAAGAAAGAGAAACGAAAAAAGAAGCGAAGGGCAAAAGAGGAAGAGAGGAGAGAAATGTTTCACAAAGTTTATTTGTTCACATTCATCCATCCCTGGGTTACCATACATACAAACACACAAAAACAAGAAACTTGCAATTGTAGGAAAAAATGAAATAAGTAGCTTTAGGAAAACTCACATTACTAATCTTAAACAAATAAGAATAAAGAAGAGGTGTTTAACCTTTTATGAGGCTAGAACCACTTGCCAAGTAAAAGGAATTACAAGTTAGTTATACAGTTTTATCAGTACCAAGCAGAGCTGGGATATTTTAAGTGAGTTCTTGCTAAATGACCAGTTTTACCTATTCGGCACGACACAAACACACATTTATATATAGTATATATATATATATATATATATATATATATATATATATATATATATATATATATATATATATATAAAATATATATATATATATTTGTGTGTGTGTGTGTATGTATGTATGTATGTGTTAGTTACCATTTTGTCCTAGGCACATGTCAATTAGACACTAGGCCTGTTGTATATATGTGTGTGTGTATGTGTATGTAAGGAAACACTTCGAAATGTTTCTGCCCCACCGGGAATTGAACCCGGCCCCTCCGTGCGTGAAGCAAGAGCTTTACCCACTAGGCCACCGGGGGCTATGTGTGTGTGTGTGTGTGTGTGTGTGTGTGTGTGTGTGTGTGTGTGTGTGTGTGTGTGTGTGTGTGTGTGTGTGTGTGTGTGTGTGTGTGTGTAACTGGCTTACCCTGGTGTGACGACTCAACCCCACCGCCCCTCTAATGAAAAACAATCAAGCAAGTTCGTGTAAGAAATTTTTTTCTGCTGAAGAGGGGAAATTTAATTTTTTTATTGTTTTCACTTGTCTTTTCTGAACAAACAGGCATTTTTGGTGTTGTCTTCACCTGTATTTTACTCAACAAACTTTTTAATAATAACGCCGATGGCCTGATGTGGTTTTTCTTAACAGTTATCCCCGGCGTTGTCATCACCTAGTTTCTGCTCAACAGGAGGACATGCATTGTGTTGTCTTCACTCAACAGGAGGACATGCATTGTGTTGTCTTCACTCAACAGGAGGACATGCATTGTGTTGTCTTCACTCAACAGGAGGACATGCATTGTGTTGTCTTCACTCAACAGGATGACATGCATTGTGTTGTCTTCACTCATGAACGGTGAGGCTTAGCCTCCACTAGCCTGGTGATGTCATAATTCTGACATGATCTGGGATGAGTCGGCACACTTGTATATCCTCTTACAGGAGTCGAAACAAATAAGGGTATTAAACGTTAAGGAAAATATGGTGAGGTTGACCATCGGGGAGCATCTAGACCTGAAAATAAAGAGGAAACTTCAATAGCGAGGTCGATAGAACCATGATGTAATTCTGCCCTAAGAGAGAGAAAGAGAGAGAGTTGTTTATATTATTACATCCGACGAGTGGTGACTTTGCCTGGTAAATAATCTATCAACAGAAGTATGAGAAACTAGAAGACCGTTTATGATCACTATATTTAGGAAATGAATTTTCTAAGAAAAAACAGATGAAACTCAATATAAGAGTGGTTTCGACCTTGGGGAATAAGAGCTGTATTAATCACAGAGGCCTGGCCGCTAATCCGGCTACCACAGACCACCATATTTCCCCAGACGCACCCACGCCCCTATAGCCGAAATTGCAATGCTTCCACGAGAGATGATTTAGTTCCATCTGCTTACGATCATTAAGGCTTTTCTCTCATCAAAACTCCCCCTCTCTCTCTCTCTTCCGGTCACAGTTACATAGCTTCCATTTCGCATATTTTGCCTTGTCAAAATAAATGTCTCCAATCGACACAGGTTTCGTTACAGGAGGTATCACAGTAATGATGACCTATTATGTCTGTTAATGGCTCTGAAGATCAGCACCCTGACCGGCAGTTCTAAGTGAAGGTCGCCCCCCCACACACACACACTAACTAACTAACTAACTAACTAACACACGCACACACACGCACACGCGCGCTGTGAACTGGAATTCCCACAGATTCGCCCACAATTTTAATACGGGAGCACCACAGCTGCAGCACCATAGCGACATCACCTCAGCCCCAGAGCAAAACCCACAGTCACAGCACAAGTTACAGCACTACAACAAAACCACCGTAGCCACTGCAGGACAGTCACAGCACCTCAGCCAGAGCACCCCAGCCAGAGCACCCCAGCCAGAGCACCCCAGCCAGAGCACCACAGTCATGGCTCACAGGGAGGGACAAATAGGCCGGACACCACACTTTATCTTCACTTAATACACCATCATGAAAAATGAGAGGGAAATGATGAGAAGGGAATGGTAAAGGAAAGGAGGGAATGGTGGTGGGTAGAATACTGGAAAGGAAATAGGAAAAAAAAGGGTTAGAAGAATGTAAAAGAAAGGAAAGGAAGGGAGGAAAATGAAGGAAAGTAAAACGAGGGAAATGGATGAGGGTACGCAAGAAAGAAGAAAAGAAAGACAGGCCAAAAAGGAAGATAAGGGGAAAGAAGTGAGGAAAAAAGGTAAAGAAGTAGATAAGAAAAAGGAACGTAGTGCCCGGGTATCCATCTTGGGATAATCTACATGAGGGACGGTGTCCGGAGCCACGGACGGCCACACACATACACCCATTTTTCTTTTCATTGGAGAGACTGCTATCTTCTCAACGTAGTGACGGGACTCCCCACTCCCCAGTGGGGAGTTGACACCTGTGTCATCTTTCCCCAGTGACGGGAATCCCCTCTCTCTCCCCAGTGGCAGGCATCAACTCCCTTAGTGAAAAGCGTCACCTCCCCAAGTGAGTGATGTTACTCCTCTCCCCATCGACAGGCCTCACCCCCACACACCCCAGTTACAGGAGTCTATGTAAACCCCCCCCAGTGACTGACATCTACCCCATATCCCCCCATTCCCTCCTTCCCTCATCCACGAGAGGCGTCACCTCCTTATTACCTACAAGCTAAGGCTGCATGTTTACCTCATGTCTGCCACCCATCCTGCCTGATGGAATGATCACCTCATGTCTGCCACCCATCCTGCCTGATGGAATGATCACCTCATGTCTGCGACCCATCCTGCCTGATGGAATGATTACCTCATGTCTGCCACCCATCCTGCCTGATGGAATGATCACCTCATGTCTGCGACCCATCCTGCCTGATGGAATGTAACGGAAACTTACATAGGTTGTTCCTACCATGCATCTCTAATCTAGAATAGGGGAGCTTCCCACTGCTCATGTTCCCAACATGTAACTCTCACACACTAGGGGTGTTCCCAACATGTAACTCTCACACACTAGGGGTGTTCCCACCGTGTAACTCTCACACACTAGGGGTGTTCCCAACGTGTAACTCTCACACACTAGGGGTGTTCCCAACGTGTAACTCTCACACACTAGGGGTGTTCCCACCGTGTAACTCTCACACACTAGGGGTGTTCCCAACGTGTAACTCTCACACACTGGGGGTGTTCCCACCGTGTAACTATCACACACTAGGGGTGTTCCCACCGTGTAACTCACACACTAGGGGTGTTCCCAACGTGTAACTCTCACACACTAGGGGTGTTCCACCGTGTAACTCTCACACACTAGGGGTGTTCCCAACATGTAACTCTCACACACTAGGGGTGTTCCCACCGTGTAACTCTCACACACTAGGGGTGTTCCCAACGTGTAACTCTCACACACTAGGGGTGTTCCCAACGTGTAACTCTCACACACTAGGGGTGTTCCCACCGTGTAACTCTCACACACTAGGGGTGTTCCCAACGTGTAACTCTCACACACTGGGGGTGTTCCCACCGTGTAACTATCACACACTAGGGGTGTTCCCACCGTGTAACTCACACACACTAGGGGTGTTCCCAACGTGTAACTCTCACACACTAGGGGTGTTCCCACCGTGTAACTCTCACACACTAGGGGTGTTCCCATCGTGTAACTCTCACACACTAGGGGTGTTCCCACCGTGTAACTCTCACACACTAGGGGTGTTCCCACCGTCTAACTCTCATATACAATAGGTTAGCTTCACATTATGTAATTTTCATGCGGATTTTTTTTCCACATATATGACCCTTAGGGGTCATATATCGCCTGGGGAGTGGAAGGCATTCAGTTTGTATCCAGGGAAATGAAGGATAAATCCAGTTCCTTGGATCAAGAGCCCCTCACCAGCATCAAGGCAGAGGACTCTCATTAGGAATAGTATACCCACGTACTGCGGTTCTTATAGTCTTATATTTTATTTTGGGGGAAGAGTTAAACCTTAAGGGGTCATACAGTGCCTGGGTAATAGGAGGTAATCAGGGTCAACCTGAGGAAGGAGAGGACTATTCCAACTCCTTGGAGCAAGAGCCTCTTTAATATTATTTACTGTCTCAGTATTCAGCAGACTTGGATCGAATTTATTTTTCTCAACTCTGAGGTGTTTTATAACAGAGCTTGACAGGTTACCTGGTAACCAGGAGCTATAGCCTGGTCGAATACATAGTCTGTTTCCTTGTCCGAGTTCGTAGGTTCGTACCGACAGCGTTTCACAAACATTTGGACAGGTTCCTCAGGCAGCTCCTGATCAGCCGGGTTGTGGTGTTTACTCTGGACTGCGTGCTGCTATCAACAACAGTCTCACTGGTCTGGCCCTCAACTGGAAACCATCAACTGGAAAGGTCTTCATAAGATGATCTTTTCATTTTCTCACTGTGTAACAATTTACTCTTGTCTACATTAAATATTTTTGCCAGGTTGATTAAGTCGTCTAAGTTGGCAAGTGCAGTTTGACACTTGTACCAAGTTACAAGTGTCCTGCTAAGTGTGTCATTATTGACACTTGTACCAAGTTACAAGTGTCCTGCTAAGTGTGTCATTATTGAATATTGTCCTGAACAGTGCAACCAGTACACGGAATCTTAGTTAAGAAGTGCCCTTGTGGCACACCACTTGGTACGTCATCCAGCAGTGCCAAGAACTATCCTTGTGACACACCACTTGGTAAGTCAACCAGCTGTGCCAAGAACTATCCTTGTGGCACACCACTTGGTTAGTCAACTAGCGGTGCCAAGTACTATCCTTGTGGCACACCACTTGGTAAGTCAACTATCGGTGCCAAGAACTATCCTTGTGGCACACCACTTGATAAGTCAACCAGCGGTGCCAAGAACTATCCTTGTGGCACACCACTTGGTAAGTCAACAAGCGGTGCCAAGAACTATCCTTGTGGCACACCACTTGGTATGTCAACCAGCTGTGCCAAGTACTATCCTTGTGGCACACCACTTGATAAGTCAACAAGCGGTGCCAAGAACTATCCTTGTGGCACACCACTTGGTAAGTCAACCAGCGGTGCCAAGAACTATCCTTGTGGCACACCACCCGCATTTCAGTTACTATCTTCATCGGGGAAGCGCTAAACCGGCAGTCATACAGAGCAAGGAGAACAGGTGGTCAGTGTGGATCCATTGTAAAGTAAAAGTAGCTTCAATTCCTTGGATCAAGAGCCCTTCAAGGTTTCAGTTAAGTACTTCCTATTACTACCCTTCAAATAATATAGCTTTAAGCAACTTTATTTCACTTAGTTCACATTGTTCACACTGTTCAACAGTGTTCACATTATTCACATTTCTTACATTGACATTCTTCATATTGTTTACATTTTTTTTACATTCTTCAAATTGTTCAGATTGTTTACGTTGTGCAAAGTGGTCCATTGTTCACCGTCTTCATGCTGTTCAGTGTTCACGTTGTTCACAGTCTTCATGTTCACAGTGTTCAAGCTGTTCACATGTTGTTCAGTGTTCATGTTCACAGTGTTCATGCTGTTCAGTGTTCATGTTGTTCACAGTGTTCACGCTGTTCACAGTGATCATGTTCACAGTGTTCACGCTGTTCACATGTTGTTCACAGTGGGTCTTTACTAAGGAGAGAGGTTTTTTAAATAAATGATTTTAGCCAAGAAAAATCTTAATTTGATTGGAAAACGATCCAAATTTCCTGAAAATTCTTGAAAAGGAATAAAAAATGAGATGCAAAATTCATTTCAACTTTAATATAAAGATTTTAGCTAAATTTTCCATTTTTACCTTTATCAAAAACAACAACAACAACAACAATAACAATAGAAACAACAAAAGTTTGCGAAAACAAGTAAGAGAACCGGAAATCCCACCTGAAGTTAGGTTAGGTTTCTTGTATCCTACTTACACTCCCTCCCTAACTCCCACCATCCCTCCCTACCTCCCACCATCCATCCCTCCCTACCTCCCACCATCCATCCCTCCCTACCTCCCACCATCCATCCCTCCCTACCTCCCACCATCCATCCCTCCCACTATCCCTCCCTCCTACCATCCCTCCCTTCATCCCTACCACCATCCCTCCCTTCCTCCCACCATCCCTCCATCCCTCCCTTCCTCCCTCCCACCATCCCTCCCTCCATCCCTTCCTATCACCCTCCCTCCCTTCCAGCATCCCTACTTCCTCCCTACCTCTCCTCTCTCCGTCCCCCCCTACCATCCCTCCCCCTCCCTATCATTATCCCTCCCCTTCCCTCTATTCCTCTCATCCTCCCTCCCTACCCATAACCCTCCCATCCTTCCTCCCACCATCCCTGTCTCCCCTCCTTTCCCATCACCTCCCTCCCTCCCACCATCCCTGTCTCCCCTCCTTTCTCATCACCCTCACTCCCTCCCACCATCCCTGTCTCCCCTCCTTTCCCATCACCCTCCTCCTTCCTTTCCTACCTGCCTCTCATCCCTATTTCAGTCCCTTCCTCCCTCCCTCCCAACCACTCGCCTTCCCTCATTCCCTAACTTTCACCCTCCACATTCCCTCTCACTCTCTCTTCCAACTTCCCTTTCGTCCTCCTTCCTCCAACCCTCCCTCATACCCGCTCTCCACCCAATCCTCCACGTTCCCCGCTCACCCATTCTCCTACCCCATCACTCCCACACCCAAATCACCCACCCATCTTATCTCCCTAATCCTCCTCCCCCCCATTTACATCTCAACCAAAATATCCTTCCTCCCTCCCCTCTTAGTGAGGTGAGGTGGTGGTATATGTAGGTGGTGTGAGAGTATATACCGTGTGTGGTGTGAAAGTATATACCGTGTGTTGTGCAAGAGTATATACCGTGTGTTGTGTGAAAGTATATACCGTGTGTGGTGCCAGCGGGTACCGCAGTCTGGCGGAAATGGTCCCATTCTCCTACAGAGAGCGCGACGCAGAGGGAGTGGTGCATGCGGTGGCGCAATGAAAAGGGGCAAGGGGTGTAGCAAGGGGCAAGGGTGTAGCAAGGGGTCAAGGGGTGTAGCACAGAGGTGGGGGACAACGCACATAGAGAGGGCGCAGAGGTGGGGGTGCATACAAATGACAGAAGGGGAAAGGTGATACAGGGGCGGGAAATGGGGAACTGTGCAAAGAAAGGGGTGGCGCCCCTGGCATATACGTAGCTAGAGGCTAAGGGAAGGGTATACGAATAGGATAAACGATAAAGAAGAGAAAAGAATTGGGAAAGAAACTTAGAAACGAAAGGGAAAATGATAAGAAAGGAACTGATGGAAGAGAGGAATAGAAGGAGAGAAATGAGAATATGTGACATGAGGGAGAAGAGATGTATGTGGAATCAGCTGACAAGAGACTGTTTATATTATTATTATTAATAGGGAGGGAGGAGGCGCTAAATGCCTAGGGGTCTAACAGCTCCTTAAGAAATGAGAAACAATCTAGTTCGCTCTAAGGAAGGGCAGGGCAGATTCAGTTCCTTGGATCAAGAGCCTCTTCACCGGGAGGAAACTCGCAGCATATGAAATGGGCGACTCACGTCTGGCAGCGTGACAACGAAATCCTCAGAACGCACGCCAAGCACACACACACACACACACACACATTACACAGCACGTCAAGAAATTAGAGAAAGTGCAAGGTTTGCAACAAGGCTAGTTTCCTACGAAGAAAGGTTAAGGAAATCGGCCTGACGACACTGGAGGAGGGTTAGGGAGACATGATAACGATATACAAACTACTGCGAGGAATAGATAAGGTGGACAGAGACAGGATGTTTTAGAGATGGGACACATAAACAAGAGCTCACAATTGGAAGTTGAAACTCAGATGAGTCAAAGAGATGTTAGGAAGTATTTCTTCAGTCATAGAGTTGTCAGGAAGTGGAATAGTCTAGCAAGTGATGTAGTGGAGGCAGAAACCATACATAATTTTAAGACGAGGTATGACAAAGCTCATAGAGCAGGGAGAGGACCTAGTAGCGGTTAGTGAAGAGGCGGGGCCAGGAGCTGAGTCTTGACCCTGCAACCACAAATAGGTGAGAACACATGCGCACGTGCGCACGCACACTGTACTGTCGGCCCTTGAAATAAATATCTTTATTTACTACAAGTACATGTACAAGGTATACAGGCCTAGATGACATCAATGACATACTGCTGTATAGAAAGCCCCTTGTTATGCAGAGCATTTCGGCAAATTAGGTCAGTGTCCCAGGATGCGACCCACACCAGTCGACTACCACCCAAGAACCCATTTTACTGATGAGTGAACATAGTCAAAAAGTGTAAAGAAACACTCCCAATGTTTCTACCCTCGCTGGGAATTGAACCCAAACCCTCGTCTGTGAAGGAGAGCTTCAGGCCACCAGAGCCCACTTAGAACAGGCATCCACGCATGATGGTAAAGTTAGATAATGGCTGTATATATGGTGGGAATTGCACTAACAAACATCTATCTATTGAAACTGGGGAGGGTGATGTATTCTCTACCCCTCATTTAAAGCCAGAAGTGGGAGTGAAACTAACCCCTACCCATTCATGTGAAGGGAAAGGAAGAGAAATACCACTACCCCCATCCCTCCTCAGGAAGGTAGGAGCGGTGAAATACTGCCCACTTCTCCCTTGAAGGTAGGGAGGGGTACCTACTTCTTCAGTAGTCCACTAAATTTACAACTAAGAATTTACAATTAGTTATTTACAACCAAATCATCACAACCATACACAAGGTAATTGCTAATTGGTAATTAAATTGGGCAGCTACAGGTGATTACAATTACTGAGGGTAATTGTAATCACCTAACTGTACTCACCTATGTGTGTGTGTGTGTGTGTGTGTGTGTGTGTGGTGCGTGTGTGTGTGTACTCACCTAATTGTGGTTGCAGGGGTCGAGACTCAGCTCCTGGCCCCGCCTCTTCGCTGTCCGCTACTGGGTCTCTGCTCTCCCTGCTCCATGAGCTTTATCATACCTTGTCTTAAAACTATGTAAGGTTCCCGCCTCCACTATATCGTTCTCTAGAATATTCCACTTCCTAACTACTCTATGGCTGAAGAAGTGCTTCCTAACATCCTTTGACTCATCTGAGTCTTCAGCTTCAGTTGTGTCCCTTGTGTCTGTGTTCCCTCTCTGGAACATCCTGTCACTATCTACCTTGTCAATTCCCGCAGTATTTTGTATGTCGTTATCATGTCTCCTCTAACCCTTCTGTCCTCCAGTGTTGTTAGTCCTATTTCCCTCAACCTTTCTTCACAGAGCAGTCCCCTGAGTTATGGAACTAGCCTTGTCAAACCTTTGCACTTTCTCTAATTTCTTGACATGCTTAACCAGGTGTGGGTTCCAGACTGGTGCTGCATAGGCCTGACGTACACGGTGTACAGTGTCTTGAACGATTCCTTGTTAAGGTAACGGAACGCTAATCTTAGGTTTGCCAGTCGCCCATATGCTGCCGCGGTTATCTGGTTGATGTGTTTCCGGAGACGTGCTTGGCGTTATACTCACCCAAGGTCTTTCTCCTTTGGTGAGATTTGTAGCCTTTGTCCACCTAGCCTGTACTCTGTCAGCGGTCTTCTTTGCCCTTCTCCGATCTTCATGACTTTGCATTTGGTGGGGTTAAATTCGAGAAGCCAGTTGCTAGACCAGATGTCAAGCTTGTCCAGGTCTCTTTGAAGCCCTGCTTGGTCTTCATCCGATGTGATTCTCCTCATTAATTTCACATCATCTGCGAACAGAGACACTTCTGAGTCTATCCCGTCCGACATGTCATTCACGTATACCAAAAATAGCATTGGTCCTAGGACTGACCCCTGCGGTACACCGCTCGTCACAGGCGCCCATTGTGATACCTCATCGCGCACCATGACCCGTTGTTGCCTCCCTGTGAGGTATTCCCTGATCCATTCCAGTTCCTTTCCTGTTATACACGCTTGGTCTTCCAACTTCTTTACTAATCTCATATGAGGAACTGTGTCGAAGGCCTTCCTGCAGTCCAGAAAAATGCAGTCAACACACTCTTCTCTCTCTTGCCTTACCTCTGTTACTTTATCATAGAACTCCAGGAGGTTTGTTACACAGGATTTGCCTTCCCTGAATCCGTGCTGTCTGGCGTTGATTATCCTGTTCTGCTCCAGATGCTCCACCATTCTTTCCTGATGATTTTTCCAAGACTTTGCACACTATATACGTAAGTGACACCGGTCTATAGTTTAGTGCCTCCTTTCTGTCTCCTTTTTTAAAGATGGGGACTACGTTGGCCTTTTTCCATATCTCAGGTAGCTGCCCAGTTTCAAGGGATGTGTTGAATATTATGGCAAGTGGCACACTCAGAACCTCAGCTCCTTCCCGAAGGACCCACGGGGAGATATTGTCCGGGCCCATCGCCTTTGAGGTATCAAGGTCACTGAGTAACTGCTTCACCTCCCCTCAGTTGTGTGTATGCCCTCCAGCACTTGATACATCCCTTGTTGGTGACACACTCCGTCCTGTCTACCCAGCTGCCTTCCTGCCTCCACTGTGAATACTTCTCTAAACCTTGAGTTGAGCTCCTCACATACCTCTTGATCATTACTTGTGAGTTCCCTCTTCTCTCCTCAGCCTTATCACCTGGTCCTTGACTG
>WNWK01015144.1:0-48840 GCA_009830355.1 Cherax destructor
CAGGTGCTGACTGTCACCTCATTGCAGTTTCCTCCAGCATGCCATCAACCAGTTTCTGATTGGGCCACCACTCACGGGTTTAAATTTTCTAGTGGAAAAACTCATCAAATTACGTTCACTAGACGTTCAGTGGTCTCTGATCATCCATTGTACCTATACGGCTCACGTATCCCAGAACGTGATACAGCTCAGGTTCTCGGCCTCCTGTTTGACCGCAGATTGTCCTGGAAACCTCACATTACCTCTCTGAAGGCGACTTGTCATAGCCGGCTGAACCTCCTTAAAACCCTCGCACATCTTTCATGGGGCTGATCGTAGAACTCTCCTTCGCCTACATTCGGCCCTAATTTTATCGAAACTCGATTATGGTGACCAGATATATTCGGCAGCTTCTCCTGCCACTCTTTCCAGCCTTAATCCCATCCATCACCAGGGATTACGCTTATGCCTTGGTGCTTTTCGTTCTTCCCCGGTTGAGAGCCTCTATGTAGAAGCGAATATTCCATCCTTGTCCGATCGTCGAGATGCACATTGCATTCGCTATTATGTTCGCTCTCATGACCTCCGCAATCCTTCCATGTATAGGATTGTTACAGATGTTAGTAGGCGTCTTTATTTGTTCGTCGCCCTGCTTGCTTCGCCCCTTTTTCTCTTCGTCTACATTCACTCGTGTCTTCCTTCAGCTCCCACCTCTATATGTTCATGTGACATCTTCCTTTCCCTACCCCCTTGGGAAGTTCCTGCTGTCCGTGTCTGTTCTATTCCTCTACCTTGCGCGAAAGCCCAACTACCTACGGCGGCTTCTCGCTCTTTCTTTCTAGACCACTTCCGTTCTCATTCCCATGCCATCGCAGTATACACCGATGGTTCAAAGTCATCTGACGGCGTCGGATTCGCAGCAGTGTTTCCGGACAGCGTTGTACGAGGGCATCTATTACCCTCGGCTAGCATATTTACGGCTGAATTGTATGCCATTCTTGTGGCACTTATCCGTATTGCATCTATGCCTGTGTCACCATTTGTGGTCGTTTCAGACTCCTTAGTGCTTTACAGGCTATCCGTAAAATTGATACACCTCACCCCTAGTTCTTCGTATCCACCTTTGGTTACGCCGTATCTTTAGCAAGCATAAAGATATTGTTTTTGTTGGGTCCCTGGTCATGTTGACGTACAAGGCAATGAACAGGCAGACACTGCTGCGCGGTCAGCAGTACATGACCTTCCAGTTTCATATAGAGGTGTTCCTTTCACGGACTATTTTGCGGTCATTGCTACCCACCTTCGCACCCGTTGGCAACAACGCTGGTCTGACCTGCTGAATAACAAACTTCATTCTATTAAACCGGTTATAGGTTTCTGGCCTTCTTCTTGTCACCAATGTCGAGGTTGGGAGACTACTCTCTCCCGTCTTCGCATCGGCCACACTCGTCTTACTCACGGGTATCTCATGGAGAGGCTCCCTGCCCCTCTCTGTGAGCATTGTCAGGTTCCAGTGTCTGTTCGACATATCCTGTTGGACTGCCCACTCTATCAACGAGCACGCAGAATTTACCTTCAACGACGTCTTCGCTCTGCGGCCCTTTCTTTACCTTCCCTTCTTGCAGATGGACCCTCCTTTAATCCTGACTCTCTCATTGACTTTTTGACAGCAACTGACTTACTACACAAACTTTGAAGATTATACCTCTAGCACCTCCCTCAGTCCCTTCTACCTCGATCTCTTGCTACCCTCCACCCCTGCACTACCCACCGTCATCTAGCACTCCATACCCTACTAATCGTCCATCTCCCTCTTACACCTCACTCTCCCTGCATCCTACAATAACCTGCAGCGCTGTATAACCCCTGTGGTTTAGCGCTTCTATTTGATTATAATAATAATAATCCCCACTCACCACGACCCAACAGCTCCCCACTCACCACGACCCAACACCTCCCCACTCACCACAACCCAACAGCTCCCTACTCACCACGACCCAACACCTCCCCACTCACCACGACCTAACAGCTCCCCACTCACCACGACCCAACAGCTCCCCACTCACCACGACCCAACAGCTTCCCACTCACCACAACCCAACAGCTCCCCACTTACCACGACCCAACAGCTCCCCACTCACCACGACCCAACAGCTCCCACTCACCACAACCCAACAGCACCCAACTAACCACAACCCAACAGCTCCCCACTCACCACGACCCAACATCTCCCCACTCACCACGACCCAACAGCTCCCCACTCACCACAACCCAACATTACCCACTCACCACGACCCAACAGCTCCCCACTCACCACGACCCAACAGTACCCCCTCGACACAACCCAACAGCTCCCCACTCACCACAACCCAACAGCTCCCCACTCACCACGACCCAACAGCTCCCCACTCACCACAACCCAACAGCTCCACTCACCATACCCAACAGCTCCCAACTAACCACAACCCAACAGCTCCCCACTCACCACGACCCAACAGCTCCCCACTCACCACGACCCAACAGCTCCCCACTCACCACAACCCAACATTACCCACTCACCACGACCCAACAGCTCCCCACTCACCACGACCCAACAGTACCCCTCGACACAACCCAACAGCTCCCCACTCACCACAACCCAACAGTACCCCACTCACTACAACCCAACAGCTCCCCACTCACCACGACCCAACAGCTCCCCACTCACCACGACCCAACAGCTCCCCACTCACCACGACCCAACAGCTCCCCACTCACCACGACCCAACAGCTCCCCACTCACCACGACCCAACAGCTCCCCACTCACCACGACCCAACAGCTCCCCACTCACCACGACCCAACAGCTCCCCACTCGCCACGACCCAACAGCTCCCCACTCACCGTTCTGTTGCCAATGTTCTTGACTCTGCAGTTAAGTATAGCGGTCTTGCCCATGAGAGCTGTGACGTTGGCAGACTCTTCTGTGTCGAAGAATGGGATGTCTGTGTCGTACATCTGACCCTCTGTGAGCAGCAGGTCGTCTGTTGTACCTTCACCCACCTCCTGCTGCACCAGCTCTGTGAGGGAGAGTGAGTAAATGAGTAACTTATCCTCTGTGGTCTCCTTAACCCACCACTAGCTTTTGTAGTGGTAATAGTTATAATATTGGTGATAGTTATAATAATGATTGTGATAGTGGTGGTGATGATAGGGATAATGAAAGTGGTGGTGATGGGTGTGATGGTGGTGCAGACTACATTGGTAGTTGTTCATAGGGAAGCAATGGTGGTGGTAACTTTGACGATTTTTGTTGTTTTAGTTGTGTTAGTAATGATTGTGTGGAGGGGTGTGTCTTGTTGATGGTGGGGATCACAACCATCACCACCAGCACCACTACAACCTTGTACACAACACCGTTAGAACATCTGCTACCACTAACTCCACCACTACAACCTCAACCACCATTATCATAACCACAATCCCAAACACTTTAGTATAATGATCACCACAACAACAATGTTACCACCACCTTCATTATCACTACCATATTTACCACCACCACCATGATACTCTCTCCGACAGAGAGACACGCACACACACACACACAGACACACAGACACAGACAGACAGACACAGACAGTTAGGAAGTATTTCTTCCGTCACATAGTCGTCACTAAGTGGAATGGTCTGGAAAGTGAGGTAGTGGAGGCAGGATCCATACATAGCTTTAAGAAGAGATATGGTAAAGCTCATGGAGCAGAGAGAGAGTGACCTAGTAGCGACCAGTGAAGAGGCGGGGAAAGGAGCTATGAGTCGACCCCAGCAACCACAATTAGGTGAGTACTCCCTAGTAGCGACTAGCGATGACGAGGGGCCAGGAGCGGTGACTTGACCCCTGCAAGCGCAATACGTGAGTATACACACACACACCACATCACGTCTCCAGACGTAAGGCATCTGCACATATTTTGTCTCATGTGTCAACATTACTCTTCCCTCAAAATGATATACTTCAGTTTTCAATACTGCAACACACCTGAACAAACGACGTACTATAATATATATGTATATAATAACCGTATGTAAAGAAACACCTTTGCCGGAATTGCAGGTTTGGGAAAAATTTTATAAATATATTTAATACAAATATTTTTCAAAACATGGGACGATGTAGATCGTGACTAACGACCGTATGAGTGCTGCTGCTGCTACTGCTACAGCTGCTGCTGCTACTGTTACAGCTGCTGCTGCTACTGTTACAGCTGCTGCTGCTACTTCTACAGCTGCTGCTGCTACTGCTATAGCTGTTGCTGCTACAACTGCTGATGCTACAGCTACCGTTGCTGTTGCTACTGCTGTTGCTGCTGCTGCTGCTGCTGCTGCTGCTACAACTGCTACTGCTATAGCTGCTGCTGCTGCTACTGCTACTGCTGCAGCTGTTGCTGCTGCTACAGCTACTGCTTCTGATGATGTTAGAGCTGCTGCTACAGCTACCGTTGCTGCTGTTACTGCTTCTGTTTCTATTACAGCTGCTGCTTCTGTTACAGCTGCTGCTGCTTCCGCTTCTGTTACAGCTGCTGTTGCTGCTACAGCTGCTGCTTCTGCTTCTGTTACAGCTGCTGCTTCTGCTTCTGTTACAGCTGCTGCTTCTGCTTCTGTTACAGCTGCTGTTGCTGTTACAGCTGCTGCTTCTGCTTCTCTTACGGCTGCTGTTGATGCTACTGCTGCTGCAGCTATTGTTGTTTCTGCTGCTCCAAAAGCGGATCCTGTTGTTGGCAACAGACGCAATTAACTTGCATTCAGTATTCATGAAAGCATAAACAAAATACCATGGGGATAAGTGAAAGTGCAATAAATTTATTTATATCTCAGTATTCGAAATTACAAAAAATAAGGCATCACATAAATTCTTCTGGTCTTCACGTGGGCGTCTCGGTGGTGTATAAATTCCTCTGAAATATGACACAAAACAATTATGGCATAAAACAATTTCCTACATTGGACTCTAAGCGATGTCCTTATTCTAAGTACATAGTATAAGTCGCTAAACACCTGTGTGAGTACAAGTGCACTCAGCTCTGGAGGCACATTAGTCCTTGAGCACACAGACTTTGACTCCCTCTGGTTTGAGAATTTTTTCCCTTAAGGAATAATGTCAAGTAGGTTAGTCTATTTCAGACCCCCAAAAATGCACTTACAATATTATACTTACATACTTGTACGATTTCCGAGGTACTCGTAACTCGGGGGTCCACTGTAATAATAATATAATATAATTTAAGACCACAAGAAGCATAGGCAGTCAGCCTTCAAAATGACACAGAATATGGCAGTCCACAAGCACACTTTAGACTGTGAAATAATGAAAAAAAAGTTCCTTACAACAGAAGTGCTCGTACCTGACCGACTCTTTTATATTATTCGTAAAATCTTCACAAGGCTTTTGAGGTTATGACTCGTGAATAATAAGAATAATAATAATAAAAATAATACACCATGGGGAAGTAGAAAAGAATTCTTCCTCCGTAAGCCATGCGTGTCGTAAGATGCGATTAAAATGCCGGGAGCAAGGGGCTAGTAACCCCTTCTAATGTATAAATTACTAAATTTAGAAGAAAAACTTTCGTTTTTCTCTTTAGGTCACCCTGCCTTGGTGGGATACGACCGGTGTGTTGATAGAATAATAATAATAGTAATAATAGTAACAGTAATAATAACACTAATAATTATAATAATAATATTAATAAAAAGCTGGTTGAAATGCTGACAAGAATATCTTTAATGCCATGCATACTTTTATTTGCAAGTCAGTTTTTGCTTAACTTTTATTGCTTTTTAGATATAAACAAAAGTTGGCTTTTATGGTACTGAGCATAACTCCTTGATCTGTCATTACTGAATGCACATAATTAGCATAATGACTCTAACAACATGTTCATTGGAGAAGCCTTCTTGCCATGGGCTTAAACCCATGGCAAGCGAATCCTAAACTCAGTGTGGGTTCAACAGTTCGTTTTTTTTTAGTCGTGTTATTACGATTTCGGGAGTCGTGATGCCGCCATTAAAAAAAATCAGAGAATAGAAGATTAATGTAAGATTCTTGGGGATTTCAGCTCACACAAAATTCTCCTGCGTGAAGGACTTGATAAAGTAGTCAGAGAAACTACCCTCAATGAATAGCTAGAATACAGTTTAGTTATATCTGTGCCAAGCATGAGGAATACTATTTGAAGATAAGTAAATAATATATTTGCATGAAATAGAATTGCAGTTAGAAGCCTCAGTTGATCTATAACTCACCATAAAATTAATATAGGTAAGCATATTTATGTAAAGGAACAACTAGCCAGGTTTAGTCTTGGCTAAAAGTACTTCTGGCACTTTTGCATCTACCTACCTATCTACCTATCTACCTTGAGGGAGTTCCGGGGGTCTACGCCCTCTCAGCCCGGACCTTGACCAGGCTTCACGGTGGAAAAGAGTTTGATCATCCACAGCCCGGCTGGTCAGGCACTGACTATACTAATTCACGCACAGATAATCAAATTAAATATTCGGTGAGCCTTATGATCACATTCTTGAACACAAAGTGCTTTATTGTTAACTTATTGAAGAATATAGAGATACACAATATAATAACCTATGTGATATATCAAGGTATCTTATTAATGAAAATCACTTACCAGATATATTAAGAAAATGTCCTTAGTTTCCTTTGAAGATATATGACAAATTGAATATATAAATGCTGATGCACTCATGTTAACCCCTTTCGGGTCCTAGCAACTTGGCCCCAAAAGGGTCCTACTTGCTAGGCCTTTATGTATCCATGTGTTCTTGCGCTATCGTCCAGAGGACGCATATGGGGCGCACAATAAACCAGCAACTTCAGTGGGAAAAACTATTTATGTTTATACACTATGAGATGATCTTGTACTAATAGGACATACATATTTAAAAGAATTTGACACCCTCATAAGGTAGCTTATGATATGTTTTTACAAAACAGAAGTGACATCTATCAATCTCAAAAGATTGAGATACCAGAAGCTACTGCTAACACCCAGGCATTAGAAGATTAGTTTTAAAAATCTATTCCAGAAAACACACACACACACAACACACACATACACACACACACACACACACACACACACACACACACACACACACAAACACACAAACATGCATTTCTGTCATCGTGTTTGGGTTCCAGTGGATTAGTCAAGAAGATTATCCCCGAACGCTTGAGAGACGCGGTAGGAGCTCAAGACCCCAGGTTCACTGAAGCAGCCGTGCTCTGGGACATCCTTGAAGACTCCTCCAGTAGACCAGCTCCTCTCAAAGAGCACAAACAGTCCCACTGGGACAAACCGATCATGGAAAAAATTGCCAACATAATGCTCACCAACGCTTCAGGAAAGAACAAAGCTCGTCTCCTAGCGGTGAAGGCACCACACACAGGAGATTTCCTTCTAGCTGCTCCCAATTCCTCCCTGGGCACTCAACTCGACCCACAGGCCATTCGGACTGGTGGTGTTCTTCGCCTAGCCGCCCCCATACTCACTGAACATAGGAGTATTTGCGACAGGGCGACGGCTGATCAATTCGAACTTCATGGTTTCGTGTGTCACACATCAGAAGGGAAGTATGCTAGACATGAGGTCAATGACATAAAGAGAAGCCTCGCCACAGCCCGTTGGCCAGCCCAAAGGGAACCCAAAGTGCAGAGGTCTCACGGAAGTCCTAAGCGTCCTGATGGAGCCACTATTGTACCCTGGAGGGATGGTAAGCAGATTGCTTGGGACTACACCTGTGCCGCCACAATGACAGACACCTACTTGCCATACTCCGTAGCTGATGGGGTGAAGCTGCCAGCCACAGGGAGACCCAGAAGACCCGCAAATATGAAGGTCTTTCCCCTTGCTATAACTTCATCCCAATAGAGTCGGAGACCCTTGGAGCATGGGGCAAGTGTGCTCAAAATTTCCCAAAAGAGCTGAGTGAAAAACTCATCATAGAAGCCAAGGATCACAGAGCGACCAGCTTCAGCTTTCAGAGACTCAGTGTTGTGATCCAGAGGGGAAATGCCTGCAGCATTCTGGGCACGCAGCCCACCACCGGAGAGCTGGACGAAGTATTCGAGATGTAGCTCTGAGTTATCAGTGTTGTTCTACTCCCTATTGCATCCTTGTCAATGTATTTTGTCTTAAAATCTATATTAAATATAGGGGGTGATAGGAGAAAATTTTCAAACAGCTTCAGGGAGAATCTTGAGTTTTACCTGAAGCAAGTTTATTCTTTTCTCTGAGGATGAGGGTCCCCAGGACAGTTCCATGTGATTTTCGCTCACCATGAGGCGGGCCGAAACGACATGGGTTCGAATCCTCGGCTAGTCGCAGTGTTTCTATTGATATATATATATGACGTGCCGAATGTGTATTTTGCTCAACGAAAGAAATGAGTTGTTATTAAGACGCACAAGCACCAATTTGCTCATTTTATTAAACAAACTGTGACACTGATTTCTTTCAGTAACTGGAGAATGCCACTTCTAATCAGCTTCAAACCTTTAACGCTGACGCATTTTTTTGATAGTTCAAACAACACTTTGAATTTTATGCAATAACTAAAGAATGACTGTTCAGACTGGCATCAAACTTTTAATGCTAGTTCATCTTTTTTAAGAGAATTATTTAGTTTTTACCCGGCATTGTAGTCTCTAATTTCCTAATTTAAATAATACAATTTATGGAGAACCATCTCTTGTGAACCACTAAGAAACTGAGCTATTACGCTTAGAAATTTAAGAGAACCTAAACTTTTCAAAGTTATCCAATGTCAGTTTTTTCACAATTCTCTCTTAATTATTTAACAGGCATTAATGTCAGATATTTCGCTGTTTTTAAAATAGTCCTTCACAATGTTGTGGTCAATTATTCGCACGTTAATAGCAGAACTGGTTATGTGCTAATAATTTTTATTCACTCTACATCTGAGATATACCTGTAACCGGTTTCGAGAGTCTTGCTATTCCTACGGCCCGGTCTTGGATCAGGCTTTTCTCTTGCTTGTCTGGTCAACCAGGCTGTTGCTTTTGGCGGTGGCTCATATATCCAACACAGCCTGGTTGATCTGGTACTTGACGGAGGTAGTGATGGAATGTCCTCGTAGAGGCCTGTATATTCTTGTTCCAGTAATATTTCACATATCAGATGGAAGCAGCATAAATTCTCGTGGCTCAGGGATGTTGATAATGGCCAGGTCACAGACCGGGCCGCAGGGGCGTTGACCCCTGGAACTCTCTCCAGGTAAACATAGGTTACCTGCATTTTCCTGGGTTTATTTTACCCTTTCTCCCACTTCCTTTGCAGTATATCGTCACAGTAGTGTGTAGGTTTGGGACTAGACCCCCAATTATATTCCACATACAGTGGACCCCCGAGTTTCGGTCATAATTCATTCCAGAAGGCTGCTCAAGTGCCATTACCGAACGAATTTACTTCCTTAAGGAATAATGTCACGTAGGTTAGTCCATTTCAGACCCCCAAAATTACACTTACAAAAGCACTTAAAATATTACACTTAAATAATTGTACGATTTCCGAGGTGACCGAAACTCGGGGGTCCACTGTATATACTATTGTGTATCTTCTCCTCCAGAGTGTGTTGATAACGATACACATATATTTGGAGGACAACTGCTAATCTCTGGGTTTAGCGATAAGACTTGACCGCCCACCTGGAGGATAACAGGTTACTGATAACACTTGACCACACAGGTTATCTGTGAGTGAGGGAAGACATGAACCCAATATAGTGTTTTCTAGCTTACAGACATGCAGGTTCATGTAACTCTGCCTTGTTTACCTAGTACTTGCCAGACTGTGTTTTCAGGGGTCGATTCGTAGCTCCTGGCTTCAAATCTTAGATGCAGTCTATGAATTATAGTGATTCTTTTTGCCCTACAGGGCCGAATCGTACCTTTTTTTTTTCAAACTCTGCCTGGCTGGTTCCAATATTACCTCTTCCATTAATACTTACTACCCTGAGATAGAAAAATCTTTCCTAACGTCCTTATGACGCAGTTGAAGTTTTAACTACCAGAAATGTTCTTTGTCTCCCTTTCCTCGCACCAAGTCTGCTTGTCCTTGTCGACTCTATTATCTGAGTATATTTTATATTATGATCGTGTCTTTCTACCATCCCTAGTCCTCTTTTCCTGTGCTGCTATTTTGAATCCCTAATCTCCTTTCGCTGCCCATCGCCCTCACTCTTCTGGTTGTATTGGCTGGGTCTTCTCTGTATGACCTGCTCATACACGACCTGGGGTGCGTATATCGTTCAAAATTAATCTTCAAAGTTCCTGAAGGCGCTGCAGGGATTCATACTGCAAAGAGTCCTCACCCATTTCAAGGACTATAGTTGAGGATGACAAAGAAATATGAAGCAACACAAGTGTTATTAATAACAACATTTCGTTCGAGATGTTTTTTTTTATCAAGCAAAACGTTGTTTAATAAACACTGTTCCCTTTGTCCTCGTCTACCTCACAAAGTTATGGATCTGAAAGTTGAAACACAACTCATGGACGCGCTTAGCTATTTGCTGCTGCTGGTTTCAGTGATGGATGATCTCTTGACTAAACATACCTTGTCTTACAACTGTGTATAGAGTTTGCCTTCACTGCTTTGTAAGGTCTAAAATGTATTTCCAGGCATCCCTGTGCCGTATTTATTTCCTTAACTTCCATGTATGTATCTGTGACCCTGATTTTCGCTTTACAGTCTCTCCCCTTCCTCTTAAGTTCTCTAAGTGCTTTGTAAATCACGATAATATCTTTCTCAGTTATTCTTTCCTCTGAAGTCCGGTTATTTTTCTCTCTCCTAATAGGTTAGTCCTCTTACGTAGTGCGGAAGTTTTGCTGAAAATATCTTAGTTTTCTTGCACGTTTTGGAATGTTCGAAAAAGATATGGGCTTCATGCCATTTCTCCCTTGTGTGTCGCATTTCAAATAATCTGTTTGTCTGCTTCTTCGTGATTTTGTCTCCCATGATTTTTTTCTTTACCAAGGTTGTTATGTTTTACTCTTCAAGCCTCTCTTCATAGTTCTACTCTCTTAGTTGTGGAGTCATCCTGGATGCTGCGTCCTCTAAGACAGGAGTAACGTCCATCGTATGCGATGTCTTGAAGGATTCTTTATTCAGGGATCTGAGAATTCTAAGATTTGCCATCCTTGCTTACACTGATGAAACTATAGAATTTATATGCACTATAGGTCGTTCTTTATACTTTCTATAGCTTCACATCTGTCACTTTATATACTTTCTCTAATCTTCCTTCACTCTTTCTCATTTGCATAACTCTGCACTTACCTAGATTAAGTTGTAGTTGTCCTCGTATTAGACCACTCCTGCAGCCCATCAATACCTTCTTGCAACCTCTCTGTTTCCTCTAATATTCCTAAACTACTCGGTACTTTCACTCTGCTGATGCATCACCTGTCCAGTGGAAGGCCTCTGATGACCAAAAGCTCCATGGAGAGTCAACATATGACTAAGATCTGTCAGGAAATACTTGTCCTGTTTACTGACAAACCTTACCTAACCTAACCTAGCCTCACCAGTCTCCTGATCATCTTTTCTGACTTTCTGACACTTTACATTAGAAGAATTACATTTCCAGCTTTCCAACAATCCTGTATTTGTCTTGTATACAGTGACTCATAAATAGTTACTCATTTTTTGAAGATTTCATTATTATTAAGTCTCATAAATTTTGATGTGTCTTGTTCTCTCAGCATCTTCCTTGCATCCTCCTCTGACTCTTGAACGCTATCCAGCCTCGACTGATCTTGGAGTTGTTGGTACTGTTGTTTTGTCCTCAGTGAACACTTAACAGAATTTTCTTGTCAATTCCTTTCATTCTTCTCTATCATCTTTCTTGAGTTCTCCATCCATCTTCTGTCTTTTCTCTTGACCTCTAATTTAGTGTCTTCTTTCTTATACGGTTGTAAACCAGTTTGGTTCCTATTTAGCTTCTGATGCTTTGTCAGTTTTAAACTACTGTTCAGCTTCTGTTCTCATCCTATCGCATTTCAAACCGTTTTGTTTGATTCCTTATATTTTTGTTGTCTCCTTTTTCATGGTCTTTAAGTCTTGCTTTGGCCCCTTTATAAATTCTGTTAAACCATGAGATTCTGTACGATTTTTCTAACTTCTGTCTCCTAGTTGTTATGAATCTTACTGTGGCCTCCTGGCATTCTCTCCCATTGCAGTCCATTTGGGAAGCCTCTCATTCCTGCATAGTTTCCTTTCTTGTAGTCTGGTTTTTCTTTCCTTTATATTTTCTACCTGATAATATGAACGTAAGACAGGTGATCTACTGTAATTAGTTTCTTCTTTCTGATTCACTTCTGATAAAGACGAGGTTCAGTTATGCTAGTTCCTGGAAAAGTAGAGACAAATGCAATAAAAAACGATTCTTTATTGACAACGTTTTCGCCCACACAGTGGACTTTATCAAGTCACAAACAGATCCGTTTATGACTTGGTAAAGCCCGCTGTGTGGGCGAAACGTTGTCAATAAAGGGTCGCATTATGCCGCATTTGTGTCTACCATCGTGTCGGTATTTTATAGCGTTTATCTCCGTGTTGGTTCGTCTTCTGCTCATATATTTATTTCCTTTGCAAGTTGAGTCAAGACATTCCTGTTAAACTGTGGGACGTATATAATTCTACTTCTGTAATGATTATCTAGTTCTTATAATTTATGTAAAGAAGGTCACATATATTTGTTTTTCAATTCTTAAAAATTCTATAAATTTCAAATCCTAAATGCCAACATAAGTCTATTTATTTTCTCATTATATAGAAACTTTCAGAAAATATTGTATTGCTCATTATTCCTGAAAGCTTTGTCTCTGTGAGAGCCATGATATATGTTTAGTTCTTTGTTACTCTTGCCTTTATTTCTCCAAATTCGTTCATAAATTTATTTGAATTTCTACACTATAGTCTGACCTTTGTGTCATTTACAATGTTTCTTTGCTTGTCTGGATCTTAAAGTTTTGCCGCGGAAACCTGTAACGGTGTTGGGGAGAAGAGGATAAGGAAAGTTTGTGGGGACAAAAGTTAGCTGGATGGAAGGTGAGCATTACCAAAATGAGAGGAAAAAATGAGGGAACATAAGCATCTTGAATAGACCTTTTTTTTTTTTTTTTTTTTTTTGTGTGTGTGTGTGTGTGCGCGTGCGCGCGAGCTCACCCTTCTCCAATAACCATTTTCTCAAACCACTCACGCAGCTTTCGAGATGAAATTTAAGCATCTACTTGTCCTTTTCGTATTTTATTCCTATTAATATCATCTGCCAAAAGGGCTTCTGTATTGCATTATTTTACATAGTACAAATGTTCGTGACACTCACCTGTAGTTTAATGTTACCTGCCTGTTTCCCTTCATAAATATTTTGACTATTGTCTTCCACACTTCTTGCATATTGTCTTGCATTCACTGATTTTTTTAATTTAAATTTAAGGTTCACTGAATGTTTCTAAATTCTCTCAGAACCCATGGCCAAACATTCGTCCCACTGACCTTGATGTATCTTGTTCACTCAGTAGTGTCTTCACTGGTTCTTAATACGTTGTACTCTTTCTCTGGCTCTCTTGTGTTGTTCATGTTTTCACTGAGTACATTTTAAACTGTTCAGCTCATTACAGACTTTGTCAGTAATTGAGAACCCATCTCGTTCCTTCTTCAGTCTTGTTGCCTCCTCAGCTAGTGCCGTCTAGTGCTAGTGAATGTCTAGCAATTTCAGTCTAGGTTTCGCTTTCACTGCTTTGTCATTCTCAAGTCGTCCTTCAGTTTCCCATGCCCTTACATTTCCATTTTTCTCTATATATCTTCGGATGATCTATTGGCATAAATATCTCCTCTGCCTCTTGTAACTTTCAACGTGGATATTCCATGTCATCGTTGCATCTTTTTCCAGTTTCTTTTCCAGAGGAATTTTCTGAAATCTCGTTTCTCCCTTCCCCATATGTTTTACTTTTCTGCTTGTTTACTTCCACACGGTATTTAAAACTCAGTACTGGATGGTCACTAACGCTTAGTCATTCCTACTGTATTTTTCCTATGTCAAAGAGTCCTTAATGTGAATACTGGGTCCAATCATGTTGATTAGTCATCTTATTTCTCTTTGGATGTGTCCCTGAGATGCTGGTACTTGGTTTTCATCTTAGCCCTGTGTGCTTGCAGTCCTCCTTGTAAATTCCAATTTATGATTTCTTGGAAATCTCCAATAAATAGTTGCTTTTTTGGGTCATGTGGGCTCATGTTTCTTCCAGCTTGTGTCAACAACTGGTTAATCGTACCTACGCGGTTATTTGACTCTCCTCTATTTATCCCCTCTCATCTCTTTGAAACTTCATTGATTTCTTATCAGCAGCGCCTCTCTCCCCACCGTTTCCTCTATCTTTCCTCAGTAGTTAATAATTTTCTAAGTATGTTGTGTCTGTTTTTATATCTGTAAGTATTGTCTGTGCCAGAGCCATTGTGTCTCAAGTTACCTCTACCATGTGTTTCTTACATACACCATTCTTGATATTTTCTGTCTCTGGCTTCCTGATTCTTGCCTATGTATCAGGAAAGAAGGAAGAACTGGGAAAAGGGAGATTATGGGAGATAAACTAAAAACGGGCTGTGATAGGTTCATGTACCGGACTGTGTCAGGAGGTTAACTGTGGATATTACTGTCTCATTATATTTGTGTGAAAAGCTTGAAATGAGCTTACTGAGTTCCAGGCGTGGAGTACCCCATTGGTTGGAATTGTGGAGGGCAAATTCCTTTCATACCACCACCTCAGTTGAGTCTTTCTATAATAATCAATATTTTACTCACTACCTCAGCTTGTTTCCTCTCCTTCCTTGTTCTGTCCCGACCCAGCATCCCTCATCAATGCTTTGTCTAACAAATGCTACTTCTGACGAGAGGGTCAGTTTGAACAGTAATGTTTGCCTTTAGATAGTTTTCAGAATCTCCGAAAATTTGCCATCTGCTGCAGCTCTGTGCATTTAAGGCGCCTTGATATATATCTTTATTTACTATAAGTATAGGTACAGGTCTAGCTGGCATCAATAACATACTACTATATAGAAAGTCGCTTGTTATGCTGAGCATTTCGGGCAAATTAGGTCAGTTTTGTCCCAGGATGCGACCCACACCAGTCCACTAACACCCAGGTAACCAGTTTAAACTGATGGCTGAACATGGACAGCAGGTGTCTTATGGAAACACGTCCCTAATGTTTTGCAGCCGTACCGGAGAAGATTCGAACTCCGGACCTCAGTGTGTGAGTTGAATGTGTTAGCGATCGA
Source organism: Cherax destructor (assembly GCA_009830355.1). Taxonomy (NCBI): domain Eukaryota; kingdom Metazoa; phylum Arthropoda; class Malacostraca; order Decapoda; family Parastacidae; genus Cherax; species Cherax destructor. The sequence goes on from WNWK01015144.1 coordinate 15,338, forward strand.
GCTACGGGACATACCCTCACTGTATTAAGGGAGGTTCCTTGATACTGGTGAGGGGCTCTTGATCTAAAGAATTGGACCTGTACTCCCTTTTCATTGGATTGAACTTAGATTCTTCCCATTCGCTCGAGGCTCTGTATGACCCCTACAGGTTTAGCTCCCCGCCATAACTGTAAAGATAATAGTTGTCGTACTATAAGCTTCCTGAAGACCGTAGATTATGAGTGACCTTCCTCTTTCATCCCCACGTTTTATCTCCTAGATTGTCTCTTGTGTTGTCATCAGTTCCTTTGCTGCTTCTCTTATCTTTCTTATTACCAGTTATCCTGTGACACTTTCCATCAAAGCATTTTTTTCCTTGCTCTTCCACCCTCTCCCTTCACTCTCTCTCTCTCTCTCTGCCTCCTCCAGTCTTTGGGTTCTTTCTCATGTAGGAATTCATATCCATGTTCCTTGCTTTCCACCCTCGCTTTTTTTTTACTTTAAGCTCTTCCCATAATAATAATAATAATAATTATAATAATATAATCCTGCATACCCCTCGTTCTGATCCATATCTTCACACCATCTTGAACCAGTTTGCTTATAATTCCCAGTTTCTTGTGTGTTGAGTTTATAAACATTTGCAGTGCATGAAGCTGGTAACCTTTTATCTAGAAATCAAAGAGCCCAAACTACTTCAGATGAGGATGGGACCAGCGGACACCTACAGATTTATTCTGCTCTGAGTCAAAAGTTCGGGTCAAATTAGTGAGTGAGGCTGCAGGGTATAACACAACATTCACTTTCTTGGGCCGAGGTGCTGAAAACACATTTCTTGAAGTGGCAGCGAACCTACGTCAGGCAGGCTTTATTGTCACCTGCGTGTGTGTGTTTGGAGCGGCGTTGAGTGGGTCACAGGAAGGAGTTAAGAGGAAGGTAAAGGGAAGGGAAAGAAGAAGGGATTGAAAAGAGCTGAGTGGGAGGGAGAGTTAGAGAAGGGAGAGGAAATGAGGGAAGGTGGTACAGACAAGTGAGAGGAGAACGAGGAAGAAATTAGAGTGTGAAGGAAGAGGGAAAGTGAGACATGAGAAGAGAGGTAGTGATGGGAATGGAAGTGAATGGGGATTGGAGTGAACATATGGGAATATAAGATAACGTTAGATCTTGCACCATATCCAAGTTATGTGCCGACAAGGACGGAACTATGAAGTATCGCTGCTTTTTGTGTCAACATAAATGTAATAGGTAAAGCAGAAGGCTCCCTCCCCACCCGTCACTCACTCCTGCTACACTACCGCCATGAACAAATGATTGGTGGAAATTACCATGACGTATTGGAAAATATTCGTAAAAACTAATACTATTATTATTATTTATATATAATTATTTATTAGTTTTACTAATATTATCCACAACTGTTGCTACTACTACAGCGTCTTCTGCTGCTACTATTAATGCCACTATTACTACTACTACTATTAATACCGCTACTACTACAACTACCACTACTACTAGTAGTAGTAATAGTAATGCTAATGCTGCTGGTGCTGCTACTGGTGTTGCTACAACTACTACTACTACTGCTGTTACTACTGCTACTATTACTACTACTACTACTACTGGTTCTACTACTGCTATTATGAATGCTATTGCTATTCAACTAATACTACTATTATTATGTTATGCTATGTCCTGTGTTATCCGGTGCCTAACCACCATTCACTACTAGGTTATAAACGAGAGAAACAGCGCATAATGCTAGGCTCAGATATTTACACATGTTCAAAACCACACACTCTTCCCTGGGGGTAAGATAAGCTCTGACCGGCAAAGTTTGTCTTATGTACCATGGACCTGACAGTCTTTTGTTGGAGGTGAGAGGCAAGGAGGAGTGAGAGGGTAGGGGAGGTAGAGAGGCGTGAGGGGAAGTGAGGTAGAGAGGTGTGAGATTAGGGGAGGCAGAGGGGCGTGAGGGAAGGGAAGGTAGAGAGGTGTAAGCGGAAGGGAGGTTGAGAAGTGTGAGCAGAGGGGAGGTAGAGAGGCAATAATTATACTTTAGAAACAGAAACGAAAGTCACAGTTTCTGTGAGTGATGATTTTAATGCTTATATAATTGCTATTCAGTTTGTGTGTTGATTGTAAACAGTTTCTTTAGACGTCATGAACAACCATTCAAGTCAGGAACGCCGGATATGTGTTACAAATCCCCAGCAAAATCCGTTTACGTGAGGCAGACGATCCGTGCTTTGCAGACTACCATAAGAGAACATAAACGATCCACTAGGTATCAACATGACAGATCAACCTACTTTCAACATTTACGTATTTCAAATCCTTCTATTAACTGGGACTGAGCCAGCTCAACACACAAGACGAAACTCACATATAAAAGGAAAGTGTTAGAATAATCTTTCATTAGAAGCTGACTAACATTAATATTTGGAAATTGCAATTAAAATCAAATGTAATTTGTTTTAAGAAACGTAGCCTTGCAACAGGCCTCTCATCTAATTCAAATGTTTATCGCTACTAGAACTAACTACAAACAACTTAAGTACTACCATCTAACCTATCTACTACCATCCTACCTTCTCCACTAAACTACCAAGCTAACATCTTCACTGGAGGCCATGAAAAACCTCGCCCGCCATGAGGGTTCAATCCAATTTTCTTGTTACAGAATCCACAAGTGACCCACCTTGCTCTTTAATGTTTCTCCTTTACTCTCGTGTATCTGCTAGAGAACAAACAGACACAATAACGTGATTGGAACAATACACAAATAACCCGCATACAGGAGACAGAAAAGCTTATGACGACGTTTCGGTCCTTCTAGACCATTTACAAGTCACACTTGTGAATAGTCCAAGTCAGACAGAAACGTCGTCACAAACTTTTCTCTCTCCTATGTGTGGGTTATTTGTGTCGAGTATGTGTTGAAATCTACTACTATAATTTCTGTCTCTTGTGGGTAATGACCTTTCAAATGTGTGTATTGTTGATATCTTTCATATTTGTTCAAGATTCTGTGTAGCTGAGGTATTTGCCGAATGGTCGAGGACCTGGCCATAGGGGCGTTGACCCCCGGAATGACATCCAGGTAGTTAAAGTATTTCAGAAATCCATTACACTCAGGTTAAGAATAATGAGTTCAGAGTTTGTAGGAGGCGACTTATGCCTCGGGTAAAGTGCCTCAGGAAACAACTTTCACTTTTAATGAACACTGTCACGTAAAGTTCAAGAATCGATCCTTATCACCGCAATTTGTGTATTATTGAAGGTAAGAATAACGATTATTTTAGAAAAGATAAGAGAAAGGAAAATGGAAATATAAAGGACCTCTAGTATAAAAGTACATGGAGATATATTATTGCAGAAGATGTGTGCTGCTAAAGGAACCAAAAGATGTGTACTGCTAAATAAGAGCAAGAAGTAATAAGGTAAAATGTTATGCTATGAAAGATAGGAAATTCATTTTAGCTGATAAGAATAAAAGCAAAATTCTGACAGGTAAAAGGTAATGTGTAATATTATGGCAGAAAAAATGGCATTAAATTTTGGAACATAGGAAAAAAAAGGAATTATGTTGTGGAAGCTAAGAACAAGAGAACTATTATGGAAGATGAAAACTAAGAGTTACATTGCTGTAGAGGAGAACACGGGGTAATATATATAAAGGCTACTTTTTTGTAGAAGAGAATAAAGTTATCGTTATGGCAGGTAAGAACTAAGGGTTATATTATGATAGGTAAGAGCTAAGGGTTATATTATGGTCCGTAAGAACAAAGGGAAATATTATGGCTGGGAAGATAAGAGGAGACGCTAGGCCACACCAGCAACGAAGGATCTTATCACGGAGATATTTCCGTCACTAATGATAAGATACAGAGGTTCATTAATGTAGCAGATGGAGGTGGGGGTGGGGTGGCGGAGGTTGAAGTGTGGGTTGAGGTGGGGGTTGGGGTGGTAGCGGAAGATCAGCAACAGGAAGGTGAGGGGTAAGAACAGGAGGATGAAGAACAGGGAAGGAGAGAAAAGGCAGGATTAGAGTTAACTTGTGATGTAACATTATCACCTACCCAGTAGCTGACTATCCTTACTGCCTGGACAACAAGCACATTATCCAGTGACTATCCTTACTGCCAGGACAACAAGCACATTATCCAATGACTATCCTTACTGCCTGGACAACAAGCACATCATCCAGTGACTATCCTTACTGCCAGGACAACAAGCACATTATCCAATGACTATCCTTACTGCCAGGACAACAAGCACATTATCCAGTGACTATCCTTACTGCCAGGACAACAAGCACATTATCCAGTGACTATCCTTACTGCCAGGACAACAAGCACATTATCCAGTGACAATCCTTACTGCCAGGACAACAAGAACATTATCCATGGCAACAAGAACATTATCCATGGCAACAAGAACATTATCCATGGCAACATTATCCATGGCAACAAGAACATTATCCATGGCAACATTATCCATGGGAACAAGAACATTATCGATGGCAACAAAAATATTATCGATGGCAACAAGAACATCGATGGCAACAAGAACATTATCGATGGCAACAAGAACATTATCGATGGCAACAAGAACATTATCGATGGCAAGAACATTATCCATGGCAACAAGAACATTATCCATGGCAACAAGAACATTATCGATGGCAAGAACATTATCCATGGCAACAAGAACATTATCCATGGCAACAAGAACATTATCCGTGGCAACGAGAACATTATCCATGGCAACAAGAACATTATCCATGGCAACAAGAACATTATCCATGGCAACGAGAACATTATCCACGGCAACAAGAACATTATCCATGGCAACGAGAACATTATCCATGGCAACGAGAACATTATCCATGGCAACAAGAACATTATCCATGGCAACAAGAACATTATCCATGGCAACAAGAACATTATCGATGGCAACAAGAACATTATCGATGGCAACAAAAACATTATCGATGGCAACAAGAACATTATCGATGGCAACAAGAACATTATCGATGGCAACAAGAACATTATCCATGGCAACAAGAACATTACCGAGGGCAACAAGAACATTATCGATGGCAACAACATTATCGATGGCAACAAGAACATTATCGATGACAACAAGAACATTATCGATGGCAACAAGAACATTATCGATGGCAACAAGAACATTAACCATGGCAACAAGAACATTATTCATGGCAACAAGAACATTAACCATGGCAACAAGAACATTATCCATGGCAACAAAAACATTATCCATGGCAAAAAAAACATTATCCATGGCAACAAGAACATCATCTATGTCAACAAGAACATTATCCATGTCAACAAGAACATTATCCATGTCAACAAGAACATTATCCATGTCAACAAGAACATTATCCATGTCAACAAGAACATTATCCATGTCAACAAGAACATCATCCATGGCAACAAGAACATTATCCATGGCAACAAGAACATTATCCATGGCAAGAACATTATCCATGACAACAAGAACATTATCCATGGCAACAAGAACATTATACATGACAACAAGAACATTATCCATGACAACAAGAACATTATCCATGACAACAAGAACATTATCCATGACAACAAGAACATTATACATGACAACAAGAACATTATACATGACAACAAGAACATTATCCATGGCAACAAGAACATTATCCATGGCAACAAGAACATTATCCATGACAACAAGAACATTATCCATGGCAACAAGAACATTATCCATGGCAACAAGAACATTATCCATGGCAACAAGAACATTATCCATGGCAACAAGATCATTATCCATGGCAACAAGAACATTATCCATGGCAACAAGAACATTATCCATGACAACAAGAACATTATCCATGGCAACAAGAACATTATCCATGGCAACAAGAACATTATCCATGACAACAAGAACATTATCCATGGCAACAAGAACATTATCCATGGCAACAAGAACATTATCCATGGCAACAAGAACATTATCCATGACAACAAGAACATTATCCATGGCAACAAGAACATTATCCATGGCAATAGAAAAAAACACAAGAAATTCATAATATTATATGACATTCATGACGGAAGCGCTAAACACTCAGGGGGTCATACAGCGCCTAGGGTAATGAGAAGCAATCAGGTTCGTGTCAAGAAGAGAGAGGAAAGAATAAGAGAAAGATGCGAAGAGAATCAGGATTGGCAGTTTTGTCTCCTTCCTGGATGTTGGAGGGTTCTTGATCCAAGGTATTGGAGCTGCCCACCACTCTTAGATCAACTCTTAAAAACCTGCACCTGCCCAGGTACTGCATAGCCTGAAGGGTTTAGCGTATCACCATATATATAATAATAAATATAATTAGGGATGGAACGATACCCAACTTTTGTCCAATAGTTACTTGTCTTATATATTTTATTTTTCAAATTCTAATGACTATGTTCAATATATAAGGGAATGTTTATTGCACAATGGTTATTAAATAGCAAAGGGAGGTTAGATATTAAATAACTTAATTACTTTGAGATGATAATGTGGTAGTTACTGGTTGCTAAAGGAACTTGTCGATAGATTGAGAGTAAGCGACTATTAACAAGTGTGTGTGTGTGTGTGTGTGTGTGTGTGTGTGTGCTGGCTGTCCTTGACTGTTTTCCTCCTGATGTGGCTGTACAACAGCATTGGTTCAGATTTGGTTTTCACTGTTATGTCTTTTTCGTATTGTCGTTGTACCTCCCTTCTTAGCTGTACATATTCATTTCTGGCTCTGTGACTGCTCTCTTTATTCTCTTGGGTCCTTTGCCTTCTATACTTCTTCCATTCTCTAGCACACTTGGTTTTGGACTCTACACGTTTGGGTGAACCAAGGGCTCATGCTGGCTTTCTCGTTATTCCTGTTACCCTTGGGTACAAACCTCTCCTCAGCTTCCTTGCAAATTGTCACATATTCCATCATCTCGTTTCCGGACTTCCCTGCCAGTTCTGTCCCACTGAACCCAGTGCAGAAAATTCTTCATGTCTGTGTAGTCCCCTCTCTTGTAGTTTGGCTTCATTCGTCCTGCCCTTCCTGCTTCCCCCTCCACTTGTAACTCTACTATGTATTCGAAGCTCAGAACCACGTGGTCACTGGCCCCGAGGGGTCTTTCATATGTGATGTCCTAAATATCTGCACTACTGAAGGTGAATACTAGGTATAGTCTTGCTGGTACATCCTCTTTCTCTGGTAGTGTCCCTTATGTGTTGGTATATGAGGTTTTCCAGTACCACCTCCAACATCTTAGCTCTCTACGTTTCTGGGCCCACATATGGCTCCAAGTTCTCCCAGTCGATTTCCTTGTGATTGAAATCACCCATAATACGCATCTTTGCCCTGCTCACATGAACCCTTCTGGCCACTTCAGGGAGTGTGTACTCACCTAGTTGTGGTTGCAGGGGTCGATTCATAGCTCCTGGCCCCGTGTGTGTGTGTGTGTGTGTGTGTGTGTACTCACCTAATTGTGGTTGCAGTGGTTGCAGCTCCTGGCCCCGCCTCTGCGCTGCCCGCTACTGGGTATCTGCTCTCCCTGCTCCATGAGCTTTATCATACCTCGTCTTAAAACTGTGTATGGTTCCTGCCTCCACTATGTCTTTCTCTAGACTATTCCACTTCCTGACTACTCTGTGGCTGAAGAAATGCTTCCTAACATCCCTTTGACTCATCTGAGTCTTCAGCTTCCAGTTGTGTCCCCTTGTTTCTGTGTTCCCTCTCTGGAACATCCTATCACTGTCTACCTTGTCGATTCCCCGCAGTATTTTGTATGTCGTTATCATGTCTCCTCTGACCCTTCTTTCCTCCAGTGTTGTTAGTCCTATTTCCCTCAGCCTTTCTTCATAGGACAGACCCCTGAGTTGTGGAACTAACCTTGTCGCAAACCTTTGCACTTTCTCTAGTTTCTTTATGTGCTTGACCAGGTGTGGGTTCCAGACTGGTGCTGCATATTCTAGTATGGGCCTGACGTACACGGTGTACAGTGTCTTAAACGAGTCCTTGTTAAGGTAACGGAACGCTAATCTTAGGTTTGCCAGTCGCCCATATGCTGCCGCAGTTATCTGGTTGATGTGTGCCTCCGGAGACGTGCTTGGCGTTATACTCACCCCAAGATCTTTCTCCTTTTCCGAGCTTTGTAGCCTTTGTCCGCCTAGCCTGTACTCTGTCAGCGGTCTTCTTTGCCCTTCTCCGATCTTCATGACTTTGCATTTGGTGGGATTGAATTCGAGAAGCCATTTGCTAGACCAGATGTCAAGCTTGTCCAGGTCTGTTTGAAGTCCTGCTTGGTCCTCTTCCGATGTGATTCTCCTCATTAATTTCACATCATCTGCGAACAGAGACACTTCTGAGTCTATCCCATCGGTCATGTCATTTACATATACCAAGAATAACACTGGTCCTAGGACTGACCCCTGCGGTACGCCGCTCGTCACAGGTGCCCACTGTGATACCTCATCACGCACCATGACCCGTTGTTGCCTCCCTGTGAGGTATTCCCTGATCCATTCCAGTGCCCTTCCTGTTATACATGCTTGTTCTTCCAACTTCTTTACTAATCTCATGTGAGGAACTGTGTCGAAGGCCTTCCTGCAGTCCAGGGAAATGCAATCAACCCACCCTTCTCTCTCCTGCCTTACCTCTGTTACTTTATCATAGAACTCTAGGAGGTTTGTTACACAGGATTTGCCTTCCCGGAATCCGTGCTGTCTGGTGTTTATTATCCTGTTCAGCTCGAGGTGCTCCACCATTCTTTTCCTGATGATTTTCTCCAGGACTTTGCACACTATACATGTAAGTGACACCGGTCTATAGTTTAGTGCCTCTTTTCTGTCTCCTTTTTTAAAAATGGGGACTACGTTGGCCTTCTTCCATACCTCAGGTATGTGTGTGTGCGTGCGTGCATGCGTGTTTGTGCGCGTGTGTGGTATTTTTAGTTGGTAACAGTATTGTTTTAACTGATACCAAAAAAATGGATACCCATTGATACCAATACTTCGGTATTTCCCTGATAATAATAATAATAATAATAATATGAGATTGACAAGCACCTCTACCATCCACAACTTTACACCTCCACCTTCTCTCACCTTCTTTAACTTCCTCACATTCCTAACCTTCTTTACCTTCCTCACCATCCTAACCTTCCTCACCTTCCTTACCTTCCTCACCTTCCTAACCTTCCTCACCTTCCTAACCTTCCTAACCTTCCTCACCTTCCTAACCTTCCTCAACTTCCTTACCTTCCTTACATTCCTCACCTTCCTAACCTTTCTAACCTTCCTCACCTTCCTTACCTTCTTCACCTTCCTCATCTTCCAAACCTTCCTCACCTTCCTCATCTTCCTTTCCGTCCTCACCTCTCTCACTTTCCTCCGTCACAGCGGAAGGGATCGATGAGAACCTCTTCCCATTCTCTGGATGTCCTCGCTGGTGTGTCCTCGCTGGTGTGTCCTCGCTGGTGTGTCCTCGCTGCTGTTTCCTCCTCGCTGGCGTGTCCTCGCTGCTGTGTCGTCCTCGCTGGCGTGTCCTCGCTGGTGTGTCCTCGCCGGTGTGTCGTCGCTAATGTGTCCTCGCTGGTGTGTCCTTGCTGGTGTGTCCTCCTTTCTGGTGTGTCCTCGCTGGCGTGTCCTCGCTGCTGTGTCCTCCTCGCTGGCGTGTAATCGCTGGTGTTTCCTCGCCGGTGTGTCCTCGCTAATGTGTCCTCGCTGTGTGTCCTCCTCGCTGGTGTGTCCTCCTCGCTGGTGTGTCCTCGCTGGTGTGTCCTCGCTAGTGTGTGTTACAAAATGACACGATATCTATTAATAATAGATATCTCCAGTGAACACTAGAAAGGATAGCCTTTCTAGCATCCAGCCTGTTACTGGGCTTTTGCAACAAAGTCAGTATCCTAGTGCAGTTATCCGACATATTATATATCTTAAGAGGATTGCAACTGATAGGGTACTAACCAACGAAATATATTTAAAAGATTTATTATCAAAGTAAGAAAATCTAGGGTAGCAAAGTAAATCAAATACAAAGATATTAATTAAGATATCAATTAGGATACTTAGGAGGGTAGCTCCTACACTGCTCTCATACACAATAAGTCTGTGCTGAGGGCACATATATATAAATGACTCAGAGGTACCATCAGGTACAATGTCAGTAATAACAATAATATATATAAATAATAATAAATGTGTGTACGAGTGTGCTCCCGGTAACTATAACTCGACTCAACCAGTGTACGACAGAACAACTTCTCATAAGCTAGCTGTACTAACAAATTGACAACCAGAACAGCTTGATTGTCTAGTAAAATGACCACTTCGCAGAACAGCAATATAACAGGCAACAGCAACACAGCGTCAGGAACAAGGAGATAGAAAATCGACCCTAACTGGGGACCATCAGTAGATCCTCCAAAACAGTCCCAAAACTCCCTTTCTACTGAAACTAAGTTCAGCATAAACAATCCCAAACTGTGGCGGTGCACAGATGCCTTATCGAAGTAGGTTCAGAGCTAGAGCTTGAGACCCGAGTTTTCAAAGAGTGTCGAAGTGACACACAACCCAGAACAAAGTCGAATAATCACTGTCTAGTCTATTCTCTGTGAACAGAGTTACACAGAGTTCTAAGAGGTATGATTCGCCTCACCCACGAATGCATACTCTACCCAACAGAGTCTAATGTCGAGACAACAAGTAGAAATGGAGTGAGGTGTTGACTCGACGAGGTCAGCAGGCCAGAGAGAGAGAGGAAGGAGGAACAACCACCCAGCTCAGGTGTGTTCAGAGACTGACTCCTCCCAGCAACTAGACGCCGGCAGCATAACAGTAGTTTGCCAACACCAAGGCAGTTACTACACACTCTCGAGCACAACATAAAATACTACATCCTACCTAATATATATAGCTAAGTTAAATAATAGTCTAATAATAATATAAAGCAAAATATTAACGATTTAGCTATAATCGAGAATATTCGCAATATAAAATTATAGAAAATTGAAATATACATTATATACATTGAGGCCCAATTCAAGGGGCGCAACAGTGTGTCCTTGCTGGTATGTCTTTGCTGGTGTGTCCTTGTGTGTCCTTTCTGGTGTGTCCTTGTGTGTCCTTGCTAGTGTGTCCTCGCTGGTGTGTCCTCGCTGCTGTGTCCTCGCTGCTGTGTCCTCGCTGCTGTGTCCTCGCTGCTGTGTCCTCGCTGATGTGGCCTCCTCGCTGGTGTGTCTTCCCTGGTGTGTCCTCGCCGGTGTGTCTTCACTAGTGTGTCCTCCTCTGTGGTGTGTCCTCCTTTCTGCTGTGTCCTCCTCGCTGGTGTGTCCTCCTCGCTGGTGTGTCCTCCTTGCTGGTGTGTCCTTTCTGGTGTGTCCTACGCTGGTGTGTCCTCCTTGCTGGTGTGTCCTCCTTTCTGGTGTGTCCTCACTGGTGTGTCCTCGCCGGTGTGTCCTTGCTGGTGTGTCCTCCTTGCTGGTGTGTCCTCCTTGCTGGTGTGTCCTCCTTGCTGGTGTGTCCTCCTTTCTGGTGTGTCCTCGCTGGTGTGTCCTCCTTGCTGGTGTATCCTCGCCAGTGTGTCCTCGCTGGTGTGTCCTCGCCAGTGTGTCCTCGCTGGTGTGTCCTTGCCGGTGGGTCCTCGCTGTTGTATCCTCGCTGATGCGTCCTCCTCACTGGTGTGTCCTCCACGCTGGTGTGTCCTCGCTGTTGTGTCCTGGCTGGTGTGTTCTCGCTGGTGTGTTCTCGCACGTGTGTCCTCAACGGTGTGTCCTCGCTGCTGTGTCCTCCTCAACGGTGTGTCCTCTTCGATGCTGTGTCCTCCTTGCTGCTGTGTCCTCGCTCGTGTGTCCTCGTTATTGTGTCCTTACTGGTGTGTCCTCGATGGTGTGTCCTTACTGGTGTGTCCTCGCTGGTGCGTCCTTCTCACTGGTGTGTCCTCGTTGGTATGTCCTCGCTGGTGTGTCCTCGCTGGTGTGTCCTCGCTGGTGTGTCCTCGCTGGTGTGTCCTCGCTTGTGTGTCCTCGCTGGTGCGTCCTCGCTGGTGTGTCCTCGCTGGTGAGTCCTCGCTAGTGAGTGTCTTATTATGGTTATATGGCTGTCAAGAGTGTGGGTGTTTGTGAAAGAGAAAGGGAAATATATATTTTTTTATTTTTTTTTATTAACACATCGGCTGATTCCCACCAAGGCAGGGTGGCCTGAAAAAGAAAAACTTTCATCATTCACTCCATCACTGTCTTGCCAGAGGCGTGCTTACACTACAGCTACAAAACTGCAACATTAACACCCATCCTTCAGAGTGCCGGCACTGTACTTCCCATCTCCAGGACTCAAGTCCGGCCTGCCGGTTTCCCTGAATCCCTTCATAAATGTTTCTTTGCTCACACTCCAACAGCACGTCAAGTATTAAAAACCATTTGTCTCCATTCACTCCTATCAAATACGCTCACACATGCTTGCTGGAAGTCCAAGCCCCTCGCACACAAAACCTCCTTTACCCCCTCCCTCCAACCTTTCCTAGGCCGACCCCTACCCCGCCTTCCCTCCACTACAGATTTATACACTCTCGAAGTCATTCTGTTTCGTTCCATCCTCTCTACATGTCCGAACCACCTCAACAACCCCTCCTCAGCTCTCTGGATAATAGTTTTGGTAATCCCGCACCTCCTCCTAATTTCCAAACTCCGAATTCTCTGCATTATATTCACACCACACATTGACCTCAGACATGACATCTCCACTGCCTCCAGCCTTCTCCTCGTTGCAACATTCATCACCCATGCTTCACACCCATATAAGAGTGTTGGTATAACTATACTCTCATACATTCCCTCTTAACTTCCATGGACAAAGTTCTTTGTCTCCACAGACTCCTCAGTGCACCACTCACCCTTTTCCCCTCATCAATTCTATGATTCACCTCATCCTTCATAGACCCATCTGCTGACACGTCCACCCCCAAATATCTGAATACATTCACCTCCTCCATACTCTCTCCTCCAATCTGATATCCAATCTTTCGTCACCTAATCTTTTTGGTATCCTCATCACCTTACTCTTTCCTATATTCATCACCTTACTCTATCCTATATATATATATATATATATATATATATATATATATATATATATATATATATATATATATATATTATGTTATGAAATAGGTAAAACTTGCTATTCTGACATATATATATATATATATATATATATATATATATATATATATATATATATATATATATATATATATATATATATATATGTTATGCCAAATAGGTAAACTTGCTATTCTGACATATATAGCAACGCTCTTCTTGCCGAATAAGGCAAGCGAAAATTTGTGTATGCAATACTTTCGCAAAAATCATTCTGAACCTAAGGAAAAAAATATATTTCATTGTGTATGTTTATTATTAAATTATTGCAAACTTATCTAAAATATATTTTGTTGGATTAGGCTAAATTAAATTGCGCTTGTTACACTAAGGTTAGGTAAGTTTTGTAAGGTTCTTTGGTACAAAATTATTAATTTTACATTAACATAAATGAAAAATATACATCTTTAAACCTATAAGAGAAAATTTTAGAAAGGACTTAATTTTAAATGAGTTATTGCTAATTGACCAGTTTTACCTTTACGGGACAACATACATATATATATATATATATATATATATATATATATATATATATATATATATATATATATATATATATATATATATATTTATATTTCTATATATATATAGATATATACACATATTAGTTGCGCTGAATAAGCTAAACTGGTGAATTTTTTTTTTTTTTTTTTATTTTATTAATCAAAACAGTGACAATACAAATTGAAACATAACGATACAACACCAAATACTTCATAATTCAATACAATATAATTATCTTAAGACTACTGTATTAAAATAACCTAAGGTTGTCATCAAACTAAACAAAAGAAACCACCTAAATATGTAAGTGCCATGATGCGGACACTTACCCTACAGAAATATGAATACATTGGACAATATGTACATAAACACTGAACACAGCTGCCTGCATAATAAATCAAAACAAATACAATACTTGTGGCATATGTACAATCACCTAACAATTATAACATCATTCATGTTTTTATTATTATAATACTATGGCATCAAACCATGTTAATAACCCATTAAGGACATCTAAATGCTAACGATACTAATCACAATTAAGACAAACAATATACGGTTCACAGCTTTCACCATCAACCTAAATAGAAAACTAAACGTAACAATGTAGGTTCCGTGAAGCTTTACCCTACACCGTATATAAACAACAAATTAAACATGTTATGGCACACCTGTAACCTGACGTCCAATGAACTGAGACACGCACATTCACGCCAATTCACGCTGAGGCCAAAATAGCACAAAACACGCTCTTGAGTACAAAAACACCCAACCTTACCCTAAACACCTTTCTTCCCTAATACTCCAACCTATAACCATTAAGCCAGTAATTACGTGCGACCAACAAAGGTACAACATAATGATCGTCCTAAGTCGCATAAGTCCAAGACCTGTTTAGACATGTGATTGCAAAAACTTGCATCATCACCACACAATACAATATATGTCCACCTGTCCTCCTACCACTGTCTGCTGGACGACACGTGTTGACGCCCTATCAGGTGACACCGGAGAGAAAGTACATAACCCTAGCTATGTCACCCGCCGTCACCCCCCCTGTCCCGACACTCCTGACCATACCCCCCCCCTTTTCCGACCAGCCCTTTAATGAGGTACCTACCCCCCCCCTCCCCCCTCACTCCCCAACAGAATACCTATAGTCAAGTCCCTATAACCCTGAGAGAAAGCTTTACACCATGTCCCCGCATATATAACCTGATTTCTACACTTAGACCTATATATACCTGCTGCCAACGCTCGGATACGCTGTGCTCCGGGAGCCTCCCGCATTACCCCCACAATATGTATATACTCAACCACCAAGTAAACTACCGCCCTACCCACGTCCTCAGAAAAAGCCCCACGTCCAAACACAAAGCCCTCAGGGTCATCAAGCCCCCGCTCCCACCCTCCGTAAAACCCCACTAAACCACTCCCTGACCCCACCAACTTATCACAGAAATACAGAGAATGATACGCCGTGTCCAGGACCCCACATGATCCACACAACCCATCCCTAATAATGCCCATTCTAAATAACTGTGCGCGCGTCGCTAAAATACCCAATAAAAACCTATAACCTGTTTCACGCACTCTTGGTGGTATTGCAACTTCTTCATCCAACGCCACGTTAACTTCCAATTATACATAGGATAAATACCTGCACCCTGCACCACACCTCCCTTCCCCACTCTATCCAACACACCTACTTTAACCCTCCCAGGCTCCCTAACTACAAGGAGGAACCTCAACATAGCCTCACATCTCAACAGATCCCTACCCCGCCACCACCTACGTACCTCCTGCATGACCCCATTCACCCTCCTGCCCCCTGGACCCCCACCTACCACATATTCTTGCTTAACAAAAATCTTTGAAGCCTGTTACGTAGCGTTATCAACCCCAGCCCCCAACCCCAACCCAGTAGTCACCACCTCCCTACCTAACCAATGCCTCCCATGACTCCAAATATAACGAAAAACCCTCCCAAGCAACCCTCTACATCACACTCCCGGAGAGGATAAACAGCAGCAACAAACCATATTTTGCTATATACTAAAACATTTACCACCACCGCCCTTTGTAACAGTGTTACTTCTGTAGACCTAATGCCTCCCAACCTATCTATAGCTCTGTCCACCACCGCCACCGAATTCAATTCTCTTGCCAATTCCCTATCATGACTGAAAATCACCCGAAATTTTAATCCTATCGACGCACTTCCAACCGCTCCTACTGTCCAACGTCCCTCCCACCCATGCACTTACTTCCAACAAACTTGACTTACCTCTATTCACCCTCATACCCGTCGCTTCCCAAAATACCCACAATCCTATTCACATGTAATAAGCCCTCACTACTACCCACCAGGACGGTTGTATCATCGACATAACCCACTATGCCCGACTCACAACCCCTACCCACCTCCCCATCCCAAACCCCTTCCCTAACCAGTCTATAGAAAGGATCCTGCATACACCAAACAGGATTTGCGACAGAGGACAACCCTGCCGCAAACCCCTTTCAAAACTCACCTGAACCCCCAGCTTCCCATTTACCTGGACCCTTGCCAAAGCCCGGTCATATAAAGTCCTAACCCACCCCACGATTTCTTCCCAAACCCCAACCCTAACAAAACCCCATACAAAAATTCCCTATCTACACTATCATATGCAGTCTCCCAATCTAAACCTAGCACCCTCCTCCCCTCTTGTTATCCACAAACTCCCTAATCCTTCTATGCCCAGTCCTTATGCTTCGCCCCGGCACACCATGTTGCCCATCATCTAAAACCTTCTCCAACACCCTCTTTATTCGATTCGCCAGAATTTTCGCAAAGATCTTATAATCCGAGCATAACAACGTTATGGCTCTATAGCCCTTCATCCTATCACCGTCCTTCCCTTCGGTACCATCACTACCACCCTGTCCTTTGCTCTTCCTCCAAATATCCCTATCCTTCATTTGATTAAAGATCTGCACTAAAACATCCTTTAACACCTCCCAATGTAACACGTAAAATCTCCCGTAAACCATCCACCCCAGGTGCCTTTCCCAACCTTAATCCCTGCACTGCCTGCCATACTTCCGCCTCTGTTATACATCCTCCTAACCCCTTCCTATCCTCCCCCCCCAGACGTTCCTGTATCCCTCCAAAATGATCCTTCGACTTGCCTCACTCCCAACCACTCTCCTAAACTTTTGCTGAAACCAACATCCCGCATACCCACACATGCCATCAGTTGTTCTTAACACCTGCCCTTTCTGATACCCTCCCATGTCTTCTTCAACCTTCAACGACGAGATAATCATACCCTTCCTCCTTTTCCTAAACCTCTTCAAAACAGTGCCCGAGGGCCTATCTCCCCATAAAACCTCATCCAATTGACACCTGACCCGGACCGCATGAAATCTCTCATTTTGTATGTCCCTAACCTCCCACGTAGCATACTAATTTCTGCCTGATGCCCCCTCCTCCCCTCCCTACATAACAAGACCTTAGCTGACTTTCTAAATAACGTTGCAGACCATACCTATAACCTGCCTCCTCCACTCCGGCCCTCCTATAATAATCCCTCACCGCCTCCTTCTGCCTGTGAAGACCACCACCTCACCTCATCCCTCATCCCTCTGCCCCTTCCCCACACCTCCCCACCAGTCCGCAAAAGCATCCCTATCCCCATCCCTCTGTAACAAACGAACATTCAATTTCCAATGACCCGGATATATCTTGACCGCCCCAACCCAGCTCAACACCGCCACTACACCACGGTGATCAGAGAACCCAACATCTAGAAGACGCACTTCTCCTACACTTATACCTGACGCTACATAAACCCTATCTAGTCGTGCCGCATATCCTCTCCTAAAAAGTATGCTCCACCAAAGCATCCCTTCCAACAACCACATCCTTGACTCCCACCGCCCCCAACACATCCCTCAAAACTGCTAGTTCACAACCCGAGCCCCGAGGCTCTACGTCACGCTTCCGAATAATACAGTTCCAATCACCTGCTATTATTACCACCTCAGGTAAGCCCCTTAAAGCATAAACTAAAAAATCGCGCACAAAAGCTTCCTTCACACTCCGTACATTGGTAGCAGGCATATAAACCCCAATAAAACTAACAGGTATGTCTCCCCATACCCCATCAACCCTCACAATCCTCCCATCCCTACCTCCTCCCAAGACCTCATACTAAAAGGGCTGGTCTCCTAATTCCCACCAACACCCCACCCTTGAGATTCACTGTACTCCCGTGATAAATTATAACCCTTTAGCAACAATTCCCTACCACACTTAAAATTGTGTTCCTGTAAGAAGCATACGTCAATCCCTTCTCTCCTTAAAGTTGCTTCCACCCATAACCTTTTAACCTCTGCCCGAAGGCCATTAACGTTCATACAGAGACACTTGAAGGTTTCATTGGAGGCTTCCCATGATGCTTCACCAATCTAGACCCACCTAGCTTCTTCCCTAGTCCTCCCCCACCATTACCCCCTTCCCCTCCGCCCGTGACTTTACCCTTAACCCCGCCTTTCCCGCCCTTAGCCACATCCACCCATAATTTCTTGCCGGTTCTCTGAGCTGGCGTCAACACGTCATCCTCCACTGATCCACTGGATCTCTTGCGGGATCCCTCCGCTACCTCCATAACCTCACCTGCCTCCTCACCACTCACATCCGACACGCCCCTATGTACCTCAGCCTCAACCACACACACCTGCACCTGATCATCCATACCATCACCTGCCTCCATACTTACACGCCCATTCAGCACTTCACCTGGCGTTGCCACCATCTCCGGTAAGGTACCCAGCACATAGTCGTCTACCACCGGCTCCGGGCTATCTAGCATCTTCTGTAAATCATCCAAAAGAGGTCCAGATAAGTCAACCAATACGTCATCCTCCCTCTGCACCTCACGATCCAGGGAGCCACGATCCTCATCCGGCTGCGTCACCGGTGGCAGTGATACAACCACCTCCGCCTCTTCCTCCACGACGTCACTCCACTTGCCAGTACTAATCAGCTCACCCGTCGCTGCTGGCTCCTGTTGATGTACAGCCTCATCCTGCAATGTCGTCTCCCTTGTCCCTGCGTCGTTGCACCATGTTGTCGCTGGGTTGGTAACCCCGTCGATCACACGCCAGTGCCATATGCCCGGTTGCCCACATAGCCTACACGTTCGCACCTGCCCCACGTACGTAACATAGACTTGAGTACGGAATTCTGGCATGAGAACATACGAAGGTATTGGTCTCCTCAATGTCATCTTGAGACTGACCGACCCTTCCGGCATACCAGCATAGGCCCCCTGGGTCCACCTCCCGATGTTAGCGGCATGTATCACTCCATATGCCTGAAAGACCCTCTTCACATCAACAGCATCGGCTTCAAATGGCAAATTACGTACTCTTATCCAAACATACGTAGCCGACACGTCCCTTAACCTCACCTCCAAGCCTTCACGAACGACCATTCGCTTGTCCTGGTAAGCGTCAACCACTCGTTCATATGCTCCACTTGTCACAAATTTCACAAATACCCTAGAGGCTCCATTTAGTGCTACTCCATATAAATCTTCCGTGGGTATTCCATAAGCGTCCCGAATTATGGCAGGCAATAATACTTCTGCATTGGACGGGTAGATAGCTCCCACCAGCACTTCAATACACACAGTGTTTATCCGCCTCCGGTACGTCGCCGCCATATTGAAACTAAAGGTTGTTCACTGGTGAATTAGGCCTGAAAAGCATGAGTGTTTTCTGCCGAATAAGCAGGGTGATTTTTTTCCGTAAATCTCTAAAAGTCACTTTGAAGATAAAGTAAAAAAAATGCATTACATTGATTTTAGGTGAAAAAAAATCTAGTAATAAGTAAAAACATTCTTTTTACAAGTCAATTTTTTTTTTAAATTTCTGTCTATTTGTCAGGTTCAGCTTTTTAGGCTCGTCATATAAAAACCACTGTGTAAATGAAAACAAAATTAACAGAAAAAATGCATAGATAATTTAAATTAAAGATTTCCGACCATCAACCCTAAGATTTCTTCGGGAGTTTTTAATTAAGATTTGTTTCACAGCACTGTCGTATTTTGAGACGAGTTTAACATTAATATTTTGAAGAGCTTGTGGGAGATGAGAGTCCGTCATTATCTGGT
This sequence comes from Cherax destructor, assembly GCA_009830355.1. NCBI lineage: Eukaryota > Metazoa > Arthropoda > Malacostraca > Decapoda > Parastacidae > Cherax > Cherax destructor. Next base: position 35,178 of record WNWK01015144.1, read on the forward strand.
ATAACCAGCAAGTTCTCAAGCTTATACTCAAGCTTATACTCCAAGTTAGGCTTTGTCTTATAGAGTTTTTTTAGTTTTACGAAAAACTTTATCGATAAATATTCGTTGATATTGTAAGCCGGAAGCAATTTCTAGGGTTTTTAACTTCCCATCATTGAATTCAGGGCTGCAAATCCTAAGGGCTCTCAAAAACATAGAAGTAAATACAATCTGTTTAATACGTGATTGGTGATTCGCATAGTAATGTATGAACATATGTTAGTAGGCTTGCGATGAACATTAAACTTAATTGCCCTACCAGATCTATGGATGTGTATATCCAGAAACGTAATTATTCCATTTTCCTCAAATTCTATAATGAATTTAATGAAGGGATCAGTGAGTTTAATCTGGGTAGGAAGTCATTAGCACTCTCATTATAAGGCCACAGAGAAAGTATATCATCCACAGTTATTAACCTTAATTTTTAAAGGGTGGACGAGTAAGCCAGAGGAAGGCCTCAGTCTGATGAACAAAAGCTGCAGTGGTGGGTCGTCATATGACTTAATTAAGACCCGCGTCAGGAAACACTTCAACTGCATATGAAGATCTTGCTAACCTAGAACAGCTTTCAGGAACCTGAACATAGATTAATTTAGAACATTATACACAATGTACATTATGTACATCTTGGTGTACGTAGAGCCAGCAGGAAATCCGCAACTTTTCAAGCACACAAAGAAAGTAAATAAGATAAAAAGGTTTGCAACAATATTTGTATTCGAGATACAATACCACATATGAGAGAGAGATAAAAGTTAGAGAAGCAGAGAGGCATAACAAGGTTAGCACTACAGCGGATCGACAAGAGGTACGGGGGTCCACAAGAACTGGTACTATGACTGGTACTATTTCTTGAGAATGTCAGTGCCATGACAAGAAACAGTCAGAAGTATCCCTGTTTGCTGATGAAGTGAAAGTATTAAAGAAAGTAGAAATTTGAGAGGACAGGAAAAGCAACAAAGGGACCTGGGTAGGCTGCAGGGATGGTTTGGCAGGTGGCTAATATAATTTAAATCCAACTAATGAATAGTTATAAACATTGAGAACAAGTAAAGAAAACCGCAAACGGAGCACAAGCTCGGGACTCCAGTAGAATGTGCCAGCATACACACCAAACAATAAAGCCGTAGTCTGCATATATAGACATAAATACTGAACTCTGACATAATATATTCATATTATCTTTACAGACGCAGGACTGAAACAAACTCATTCATATACAAACATAAAACAATTTATATTCGCAATTAAATAGGTGTTAAATAATTTTCTGTTACCAGTCAACAACAATCCTTTCAGTTATATAAAATATTTACAATAATCCAGGTTTTGAATAATTACATGCTCTCTCTCCGAAATAATTGTATCTAAAGTTTGCTACTAAAACTTTATAATTATGAAGGTTTGTTCCAAAACATTACGGACACGATGAACTTTTGATGAGGCTTTATGAAAATTAAAAACTAATTATTGTTATATGTTATATGAAATAATTATTAATGTCACTTTAAGGTTAAAGTCACTGTGTGTGTGTGTGTTTGTGTGAGCTCCTCCTTTCCACCTATTCTCTCTCTCTTTCTCACTTAATTTCTGTATATCTCAGGCTCACTCTTCCTCAGTCTGTCTCAGTATAGCACAAATTTGGAGACAAAAGATACACAAATTATAACATCAAGAAGGACAGTACTTGAGGACAGATACAAAAGAGAGAACACTAAGCTTTACCTCCGACCTGATGACATAACAATCAAGGTAGCCTAGCCAGCGCTGACTTATCACACATCAACACAGGAGTGTTAACAACACAGGAGTGTTAACAACACAGGAATGTTACAAAGCAACAAGGTGTCCACACAGGAGTGTTACACCATACAACACAGGAGTGTTAACACAGGAGTGTTACAACACAGGAGTGTTACAACACAGGAGTGTTACCAACACAGGAGTGTTACCAACACAGGAGTGTTACCAACACAGGAGTGTTAACAACACAGGAGTGTTAACAACACAGGAGTGTTAACAACAAGGAGTGTTAAACGGAGTGTTAACACAGGAGTGTTAACACACAGAGTGTTAACAACACAGGAGTGTTAACAACACAGGAGTTTAACAACACAAGAGTGTTAACAAAAAGTGTTAACAACAGGAGTGTTAACAACACAGGAGTGTTAACAACACAGAACGCAATTTTCAGCCTACAACTGAAACCATCCTCAGGTAAATATATCTAGACGCTCAATGCTAGAGGTTCAGCGGTTTTCCCAAGAATGTAATAAATCGGCTAAAGTATACGTGTTTTGTTAGTCGATATGCGCAGTACTCTATGTTATACTCTGTGTTTCTTAATACATTTGGTAAAGCGAGAACACCCTGAAGTCCATGTATACTACAGTTTAGGTACACTATATGAACACTGTGTACTTTTGCATTACATGTTCATTATATGTACCTGAACACTACGCGTCAGAAGAGAAAAAGAGAAAAAGACATAGGTGGAGAGGAAGCTGTTATTGCCACAGCGTTTCGCTGTGTCTAGATCTTGATTATGTCATGAGTATAAATATCTACAGTGGGAGTAAAGCCATCACAATTAAAGCCTCCTCTCAATTGTGTCTTTTATTCAGTATTATGTCAGTTTTCCTTCGAGTTCTGAGAGAACTCAGAAAGGTTAACAAGGAAAAAAGTGAATAACTACATGAAATTACCTTCTATATAAAGGTCAATGAATTATTTTAATATCAATGGACAAAATAACAGAATCTTTTACTGCGACCAACCTTCAAAAGGAAAGAGGGTCTATTTGGCGTGGTAAAGTGCTCTTCTTCGAAGGAATTTGACCTCTGGACTTCTCGGATCGAAATTAAATAACCTCACCCCTCCCTCCTCTCTCCATTCGGCCTCCTTAGGGATATCCTTCGCCCATCTTGAATTACAGCTCTTAGGCTGAGGGAAAATTGATTGTTATCCGGCCCATTACCGTTGAGGATCTCGGTGGTAGTCCTGTTTGTGGTGGAATTGAATTATCTGGGGGACGTGCAGGGTCGCCCTCTTGGGCCAGGAGGCCAGCCTCGCCTGTACCTAGATGACGAAGTATCCCTGGAGGCTGTCTTCCGGTTCCGGGAGGTGATGGACAAATCAGTATGACTACCAGCATTTCCAGTCGCCTACCTTGTTGGCTGATCCTGGCTGGGTTGATTCTGGGCGTGCCATCCTGCTGTACTGGGGATTCTGGACGTGCCATCCTGGTGTACTGGGGATCCTTGTATACCTGGTGGGGAGGGGGGTTTCCCCGCAGCATCAGCATCATCATTTATATTATTTATAAAAAAATAGGGTCGAGGAAGAAGGGAAAGCTCCGAGGAAAACAGAAAGAAATCGTAGCCCCTCCTCTGGAACCAAGAGTACCCACAATACTCTTGGTTCCTGAGGAGGGGGGTTCTACGATTTCTATCTGTTTTTCCTCTTAGCTTTCCCAACCCTATTTATTTTATAAATAAATAATAAAAATGATGTTGATGCTGCTGGAACTCCCCGCCACCACACCAGGTATACCAAGATCTTCAGTACACCAGGATCACACCTGCAGGATCAACCCAGCCAGAATCACCCACCAAGGTAGGTGACTGGAAATGCCGTTAGTGAAAAACAATCATAATAGTCTTGGTCATGCCTTGCCTCCTCCCGGGCCCCTTACTCATCTAACTCTCTAACCTGACCCCAACACGCTTACGGAAATTCCTTCGAACCCGGTATCGGTTTTGAGCAAAACCTCAATGTCTCACTCCGTTACCGGTATTCCGGTTTGCAGTTTGAGCGAGCGGTCTGGGTGCTTTATGCACGTTATATTTCTCTTCCTGATGTTTCTTCTTCATCATCATTATCTGACGAGTTGTTCGAACCTTTTTTTTCTTTACTAGTGTTCTTGTTTCATCATCGGCTACAATCTCATGCACCTTAGGTAAACATGGTTACCGTGCTCGTGTTGTGTGAATGAAAGGTTCTACTTGGAGTAGCTATTGATACAATAGAACTACAATCTATTGTCTAGCTTTTTAGCAGACGAGAGTGCTTGTCGAGTGGTGAAAATGTACTTGCCATCAAGCTTGTATGTCCACTGTCACTAACACTGCTTCTTTGTACTTAGTCTGGATAAAGGGTACGGGAATGACTGACAAGTATTCTCTGGACCTTGCCTGGCGATAGCGATACAGACCCTGTTGAGTTTGCCACAGTGCTTGAACATCACCTTGTGTGCGTATCTTTTGGGCTACATAACTTCCCATTTCTTTCCCCAAAATCCCAGAGGTATCCTTAAAACCTTCCCTCACTCTCCACGAACTCAGGTCGACACTATCCACGTGCCAGTCTCAGCTGGGCCTGACGACAACCATGTCTACTTCAACACTTACAACCTATGGTACTCGTTGTCCTTTTACAGCTTATCAGTGTTATTTGCTTCAAAGGAGTTCCCCCTCCTTCAGTGGAAAACCGCCATTGTCCTGCCTTTTTTACAAGCCACGTTCTTCTGGCCATTACAAACCCATCGCTTTTACCAGTGGAATTTGTAAGTTGCTGGAACGCTTATTAGCAAAAGCTTGGTATGGTACTTGGAACCTGAAATTCTCTCTTCCCTCATCATTTGGTTTTGTAAAGGCTGCTTTACCATCGACACTTTAATCCGCTGGATACGTACGTTACTCGGTCTAATGGTGAGTCGATTACTGCAGCCTTTTTCATCCTGAACAAGCTTATGACACTACCTGGCGTTGCAACATCTTAGCCCAAACCCATTTTCTGCCCTGTGCGTGTTCCAGAAATCATGGCTCGCGTTGTATTTGGCCTTCATAAGTACCAATCTGCTACTTTATTAAACAGTAATATTGATTCCCATAAAGTAACTAAAGAATGCTTCGTCTTATCGGCATCAGAATATTAACGCTAATGCAGTCCATTACAAGGATGACGCACTATAAGTTTAGAATGTTTGGGAAATTTTTAATTTTTTTATTGTTAAAAAAATTCGAATCTTTTGATTCAGAGCAGTTACTGGAGAACATCTTTTCTCATAAGCTTGACGCTTTATTAAAAGTAAGCTTGGAGTTTACTTTGAACTATATAAATTTCAAGTTGCCAGTTATATTAAATAAATTAGTTTTATGTAATAACTAGAGAACGGTGCTCCAGGTCGGCTTTAAACTTTCGACCGTTGGAGTCTCGTAATCTGAAGCATTTTTATTATTGAACTTGCTTTTATACTGCCAAATTGCTATTTTATAGATTTTTATCAATTTGTACTTAATTAAATACACAAAATCTTTTTTTCTTAGTAACTTGTAGTGAATTTTAAATAAAAAGAACTAAGAATAAAACTTAGAAAAATAAAATTGATAAATATTGAAAACTCGAGTTTTTAAAGAGTTTTAGTTTTCAAGAGTTAAGTGAATCTTTAAATCTTTGTGTCAGAGGCGACACAACGTAATACTTAAAGGCGTTCATATTTAACTTCAGAACAATCTATCCGATTGGCTTCCAATGTTCAAACCTGATTGGGAAGTGAAGGCGTCCTTAGTTCAGTTTTATATACTCAGTAGGTAAAACTGAGTGGTCCAACTACGGACCCGTGGCCACAAGTGGCCTATGGGTTGATTTTTTGGTGGCCCGCGAGCAGTCATATTCACATACTAATTTATTGAATTTTCTTCTGTTAAAAAAACTTAGACGTATCTGCGACGCTAAGGTTATGTATGTGGCATAATTCTAAGTTACTAAAAGAACAACGATACAGTAGAGTGAGAATCTCAGAATATAAGTAGCATTATATCTGTTTAAATTCAGAGCCTTTAAGATAATATTTTTTTGTTTCTTTATCTGAGTTTTACCTAGAACCTTTGTATCACTAAGAGATCATGCAATACTTTTTTTTAAACTTAGTTATAGGTCTTGGGTTTTATATATATATATATATATATATATATATATATATATATATATATATATATATATATATATATATATATATACGTATATGACCCAACCCTATACTAAGAATACAAAAAATATTGTATGATCTTTTAGTGATACAAAGGTTCTAGGCAAGACTGCAGCTGGTTATTTGTGCAAGGTCTGCGAAAATATAAATCTTACAGTGAAGATAGTGTGACAAAACTTACTATAGAAAAGCCAGAGGTTGCAAATAACTCTTTTGAGGAGATGCAGGGAGTGTAGCAGGTATGCAGGGAGTGTAGCATGCATGCAGGGAGTGTAGCAGGTATGCAGGGAGTGTAGCATGCATGCAGGAGTGTAGCATGCATGCAGGGAGTGTAGCATGCATGAAGCAAATATATATATATATATATATATATATATATATATATATATATATATATATATTATTTTGTCGTGCCGATTAGGTAAAACTGGTCAATTAGCAAGAACTCGTTTAAAATGAAGTACTTTCTAAAATTTTCTCTTATACGTTTAAAGATATATTTTTTTCATTTACGTTAATGTAAAATTTATAATTTTGTACCAAGAGAAACTTTGAAAACCTACCTAACCTTATTATAACAAGCGCAATTTAATTTAGCCTAACCCAACTAAATATATTTTAGATACGTTTACAATAATTTAATAATAAACAAACACAATGAAATATATTTTTTCGTTAGGTTCAGAATTATTTTTGCGATTTTTGCGAAATTATTGCATATACAAATTTTCGCTTGTCTTATATGTAAGAAGAGTTTTGCTATTTAAGCCAAAATCGCAAGTTTTACCTAATCGGCACGAGATATATATATATATATATATATATATATATATATATATATATATATATATATATATAGGATGGGGTCCACCTCTGGTACAAATTGTGGGACCCATAGCCTCGGAGAAGTGGATAAAAGGCTTCAAGGAAGAATATTTGGATTTCTTCCTGATGCCATTTTGAATATTCCACTTCCCTACCACCCCATCTTTTAATTTTTTTTTTTTTCCAATAGGTATGTTTTATTACATAATATGGTACAAAAAATTTGAGAGATACATTGTTGATATAAAGATGGCATATACAGTACACGAGGTGAGAGATACATGTCTAGTACATATTGTTACATTTTGTCACTGATTATAATGCGAAAATCTCATCCAGCTCTTCCGAGCTGGTGCGCGTCCCAGAATACAGCATGCATTACCCCTCTGAACAGCAGCGCTGAGTCGCTGGAACAGAAAACTAGCTGCCCTGGGATCCCTAGTTACCCTGTTGAGTCTTTTGCCCAGCTCCTTGAGGAACTTAGATGCACTCTTTCCCCATGAGCCAAGGGTCTCTGAGCCTATGGGAACAAACATATAATGATGGGCAAGTTCTCCATATTTTCTCGACTTCTGGGACTCCCTGAAGGTGGCAGCAGCCCCTCCTTCCTCCCTGGTGTACTGGAGATAGGTATCAGCCAAGGTAGATGCACATGTGTAGTCCCACACCACCTGCTTGCCGTCTGTCCAGGCTTGAAGGGTGATACCATCTGGACGCTTTTGGTTGCCATCAGATCTGCATAGTTGGGGTGGTTCCCTTAGCTGGGCATCCGGCTGTTGTGAGGCTCCTCTTGATAATGTTATTAACCTCTTCATGTCTTGCAATCTTTCCCTCGGATTTACGACACACAAGACCATGGTACCCGAATCGGTCTGCTGCTTCACTGCCACAAATACACCTGTGTTCGGCGAGAATAGGGGCGGCAAGTCGAAGGGCAACACCAATGCGGATGGTCTGTGGGTCGAGGCGTGTGCCAAGGCTGGAGTTGGGAACAGCCAAAAGAAGTCCCTGCATGAGGAGCTCTCACTGCAAGTAGGCGGCTCTATCCTTCCCTGACACACTCTGAAGCATTGCTGAGGCTATATTCTCTACTATTGGGCCATCCCAGTGACTGTTTGTAGTTGTTGGGGGGAGCAGGCCTGGTTTCAGAGCCTGTTAGGTTATCCCAGATCCTGGCTCCATCAACGAACTTTTGGTCATGGATTCCAATCGTGTCCCTAAGATGTTCAGGGAGAATTGCTGCTACAAGCCCTCTGGATGCAATGCATGAAGACAGGAAAGCAGGTAGAGCAATCTGAGATGACTTGCGGACACCAATGCCTCCTAGTCTGACTGGGAGTGTAGCTTGGTCCCACTGCCCATCTTCTAGAGTAAGGTTAAGTACTTTAGTAAAGATCTGCCTCAGGATACTGTCATATTCGTGCAGTATAGGATTATCATATGAAGGAGCACATCTTAGGAAATATGTCAACCTGGGCAGACTCAAGCATTTTGTGAGAGGTACAAGGCATCATGGGTGTCAAGATTGCCTATTCGTTGTTCCATTCTCCTCAATTCTTCCAGTTTCTTCCTGAGAATTGTGTCAATGGCATCTCTTCCCAGAGGTGCTCCAAGCAAGACACTATTAGTAGGGGCAATGACTGTTGCTCCTGGTAGTTTTGATAGCACTGCATCTATCACTTGTTGATTGACTGATATGATTTCACATTTGGATGGATTCAGGATGAGACCCATTTCCTGTCCCTGTGTCATCACCTGTGTAAGATCATCTACAAGGGACTCCTTTGTACCTGCTAGTGTGCCATCATCCAGGAACCAGATGTTTAGCTCACTGGTCAGTCTTACTGTGATTTCCTAACTGCTATACAGAAGAGAAATGGTGGAGAGGGTCCCCTTGCTGGACACCCTCTGATGATGTGATTTCATGCTCTCCAAACAGGAGCATTGATTCCTTGCTATATCCAGCTGAAACAAAAGGGAAGAGACCTGGAAAATGTTCTTGTACAGCTGCTAATACTACGTCCCTTTTCAGGAGATTAAATGCATTCTTGAAATCTAATTTAACCACTGCATTGTCCTCAGGCAGGTTGTCGATATATGCCCTTGTTGCATGAACCGCTGCTTCACTTCCTTGAGACCCCAAAGCCAAGCTGGTTTGGTTGAAGCATGATGGCTGCCTCTGCGCGAATACTTCTGACAGCAGCTTTAGAAACGAGGCGGCGAAACGTGTTGCCCACTGCGATTGGCCTAATTCCTCCATCCTTCTTTTTAAGGGCCAAAGTGATGCTCCAAAAGAAAGGTTTAATCTCGTCAGGAATCAGACCAGCCAAGGAATTGTTGACGAACCTTGTGATCTCTGACAGCAGTGTCTCTGCAATCTCCCCGATAACTGGATTAACCATTTCCTTTAAATGTTGTGGCCTTATTCCAGTGTAACCCCCAGCAGAGCCGGAAGGGAATGACATTATTGACATTATTGACATTATATATATATATATATTTTTTTTTTTTTTTTACCAATAGGTATGTTTTATTACATAATATGGTACAAAAGATTTGAGAGATACATTGTTGATATAAAGATGGCATATACAGTACACGAGGTGAGAGATACATGTCTAGTACATATTGTTACATCTTTGTCACTGATTATAATGCGAAAATCTCATCCAGCTCTTCCGAGCTGGTGCGCGTGCCCAGAATACAGCATGCATTACCCCTCTGAACAGCAGCGCTGAGTCGCTGGAACAGAAAACTAGCTGCCCTGGGATCCCTAGTTACCCTGTTGAGTCTTTTGCCCAGCTCCTTGAGGAACAACCACGGGGGAGTTGAATGGTAGTTCTAGGCCTTTCGTGCTGCAATCACGCATCAGGGCTTGCAGTCTTGCAGAAAAGACGAGGAGGTCCAAAAAATATATATATATATATATATATATATATATATATATATATATATATATATATATATATATATATATATTATTAAACAAAAAGTAAAAGATGCAAAAAACCCCGGGGGGAGTTGAATGGTAGTTCTGGCCTTTCGTGCTGCAATCACGCATCGGATTGCAGTCTTGCAAAAAAGAGGGAGGCAAGAAAAATCCCCCGGGGACCCCCTTTTGCTGGGTGAGGCAGGGGGGGAGGAGGGGGGGGCAGGGGGGGGAGGCGGGGGCGGGGGAAAAGGGGCAGGGGGAAAGGGCAGGTATCCGGGAGTACGTCCTGTCTCCCCTCTTTCCTCCCAAAAGGCTTCCCTGTGATCGATTTGTTTGTGCCTCTTCCTTTTTTTCTGAAACCTCAAGCTTTTGATGTGTTGATTGAACATGAAAGGCCTGGTTATCACATTTCCCCCCCCATTTTTTTTGCGTATATTAATGTCGGGGGGGAAAAAAGGTCAATTACGAACACATTTAAAATTAAGTTATTTCTAACATTTTCTATTTCGTTTAAGATTTATTTTTTTTTTTATGTTAATGTAAAATTAATTTTTACCAAAAAAACCTTAAAAAAACTTCCTAACCTCATTATAACAAGTGCAATTTAATTTATAACCCCAATAAATATTTTTGTGTAGGTCCTATTGCATTTTGCATGAATGAATGGTTCAAAAAACCAAAATGTAATCTCAAAATGACATTGTTGGTATTTTTTTTTTTAAAGGGGGGAGGGGTGCTTTATGTTGGTGAGAAATCTTGAACAAAGGGAAAGTAAAACCCCCCGCTTGGTCGAATCTGAATGCTTCCCATTCCACCGGGCATATGCCCCCCTACAAGTTTAACCTTTATCTTAATTAAACTAAAACCAATAACAGCAACAAAGTTTACTGGCTGTCGTCGTATATATGCCATAATCAAATGGTTTTCTTTTAATAATTTTTTTAAGTGGAGGGAAGGGGTGCAAGGTTTGGTCAGAAAACCCAAAAACTCCGCGTCGGAAAATTATGCTTTTTCCCTGACAAATCTTACCCCCTTATGATGCAGTGACCGAAAATGAATCTATTTACTCTTCCAAGATGTTACCAGTGACGCTTTTTATCTTTATTTGCTGTTTTCCTTTTCGTTATTAATGACTACATTCGCGATCCTCCACAAAAAGACTAATTAGTGGCTAAATAAAGGGGGAAACGTAAGTTTGGCGATGTTTGCTGGTCAACACGTGTTCTCAACTATCTTGACCTCGCTTTGTCTGGCCTCCCTTCTGTAAAAACCCCCGGTTTTAAAAACCCCTCACAGAGGCTTAATTAACTGTATTTTAAAAATTATGTCTTTAAAAAATTGTCAAAAAGTCACCTTATTTTGAACTCTAGTAACTGTTTATACTGTCTTTTGATGGAATTATGCAATAAATATATAACCAATGCCCACTATGTTTTGGGGCCCCTTCCGTTGCTTTTTTTTAACTCCTTGGGGAAAATAGCACAGAGAAATAAAATGGTTATTGCAGACTATAATTTAATCGTTTTCGGGCTCCAGGCATCTGGGAAAAAAAACTCGTGTTCTTTCAAAAAGCAGGGTCCCCCCCTCAACACCTTAACCTCTCGTTCCCATCCGCCTATGAAAATTTAATTTTTTTTAGTAGTGTTATTTTTAGAGTTTATTTTTCTGGACTAAATTATATATTTTTTTTTTTTATATACCATATGTCCACACTTTGCTTTTAAGTTTTTTAATTATTTTTGTTGTGCCTCAGCCTTATGATAATGAAATTTTTTTTTTTAGGATGTCACGAAAGGGTTTAAAGGAACCCCCCCCTGAATGCATCTCCCCGTGAATTAATAACAAGTTCAGAGAGGGAAAGTCCTTTAAAAAAAGCCATTCCCGAGGCAATCATGATGCTGGTATTTTGTGAAACTCTCCCCCAGCTGTCATATTTAAGAACCCTAATGTTGGGTAAATGGAAAAGAACAACTAATGTGAATTTGGCAACGCCTTTCAGGACTTTGTCAATCCTTACAAACATTACGGACATTAGAAAGTCATTTCCTTTATCTCCATTTTGGATAGTTCCCGGGTTTTTTGAATCAAGTCCTTCACCAGCATCAGAATTAACATGTGTGCTTTTTGATGTGTTCAGAGAAAATCTCAAAAACACTGGTCAGCCTGTCCCGATTTTTTTCTTTTTTTCCACAACAGATATCCTGTTTTGTTTCCCGGGGGGCAGTGATCCCAATAGTGTAATGTTGATTATATTGAACAAAGGTTCGTTGCAGGAAAACTTTATGTGAAATGTTTTACTCTGCTAGGGCGTCATCAGCCATGAATTTATAAAGCCTGATAAATAAGATATATGCATCACTAGGTTTCTTTATTGGGTAAGTTTACTCTCACGACTTCGTCAGTCAAATACAGAGATGAATTACAATCCTGGAACAGTAGGCGTGGATAAAGTTTCAGGTAATCAGTCAATCAGTTTTGGAATATAATCAATCTCAGCCGATAGGCGGAAACTGATTATTTTCCCAAACATAGCTGGGGACTGATTCCCTTTAACTATCAGTGGGCTTCATCAGTCAGACTGATGAAGCCAAATTATGTTAAATTTTTTTGTCAATAAAGATATTTAGTGTTGCAATTTTTTACTTACCTTCTCGGTACTATGTACCATTTGTAATATAACTCTACACAGAGAAACGTTGCCCCATTAACCTATTCTTTTGGCAGTGAATAAATATGACAAAAGTGACCCCGGGAGCCTGGGGCAGTGTCCTACTGAGGCACTGTTTGGGCGGCGTGCGACTTGGAACGTTATTTCTAGGATTTGCTGCTGACACTGGTAATTATGATGATTAGATCGCATCTACGTTTGTTCGGGTTTGAGAAAGTAAGAGCATTGGGGATGTTGTCCTAGTTCTCCTCCACGCCTACATCCACATCTTTCAACTCTAGTGTTTTACCCTGGTCTTGTCCAGGTACAATAGCTTCAAATCATTGTTCAGGGTTGACAGTGAGAGCAGTTCTGTTAAAAACTGGCTGACGTATCGGGTGTGACGTACGAAGCTCTCTGAACAACCATATTTACCGGCATATAAGTCGAACGATCAAAGAACATATAAGACTGTCTCCACCGCAGCAAAAGTTAGTAAACAACTGCTCACGTAAACAAAGCCTACCCTTATTTCCCGGCATATAAGGCAGGATGATTTTCCCAAAATTCTTTGTCGGGGGGAAAAAAAGTTCGCTTTTTTATACCGGAAAAAAAAAGTAAGTCATTCAGGTTGCATCCTTGGTCTATTGATGAATTAACAACCCCCTGGGTAAAGTCTATCAAACAGAGATGTATGGAAATGCTGAGAGGGTTAGTAATGCCAAAACAAAAATATGGGTTCCCTCTCTCGGTCTGTTCTTCAAAGGGCCCTTCATGTTTGGGGAAGGGCCGAGAGAAAGCCGAGGGGATTTCTCTTCTTTGTCCCTTTGATTAACACCCATTACCCAGGCCGCAGGGCCCTGTGGGCTTAGCGCTTCCTTTACTATCTAAAAGCATTCATCTCGTTAAAAAGAAAAGTTTTTAGCAAATGTTAGGTATTGGGTTTGGGCTTAATGTAAGAAAAAAAGCCTCATAATCTTACCATCATCAGGTGAGCGTTCTGTTTCACTTGTCTGAGTTCTATTTCCCCTTTTTTTTTGTTCTGTTTCACTTGTTTTAGTTCTGTTTTTCTTGTTTGAGTTCTGGTTCCTTTTAGTTCTGCTTTACTTGTTTGAGCTCTGTTTTCCTTGTTTGATCTGTTTTCCTTGTTTTAGCTCTGTTTTCCTTGTTTGGCTGTTTCCCTTGTTTTGGGTCTTTTTTTTGTTTGAGCTCTTGTTTCCCTTTTTTG